>CAEGAD010085951.1:0-21252 GCA_903067055.1 Poeciliopsis paucimaculata | reverse complement strand
CCTGGGAAAACTTACTTCAGTAGACACATCTTATTTCATTAGTTTATGCACCCTCTGCAACTGCACAAAAAACATTTCAACTGTTATACCAAAAACCTTACATTTATATGGTGCATAAAGGAACATTATTTAATTCAAATAAAACATTTTGCCTTTAAAGAAAAAAAACCCTTCACAATGTGTCATGAACTATATAACAGAGGGTGACATGCTCAACACAATGAGAGTCTTGTGGGAGGTCGTTTTAAAAAGTAAGATAAAAACAACAACAAAACCCTCGAGATGTTAGTTCTCAGTTCATGCCAAAATGATACTTTTAATAAAGCTGATGCTTGGTCGTCCTTTGGCTTAATATTTTGAACCCATGTGTTAGAGTTTGATGAAAGGGGCTGTCAAAATATTTTCACTGTTAACAGCATAAAACATATTTATAATTTTCATCAAGTTATGAAAATTATGTATTTTCTCAACCACATGCATTTTCATTTTTCAACTTTTAGCTTAAAAAAAAAACTCCAGTGTTTTCTTTCCATAAGAAACATCCGGTCCAACTTAACCAACACCTCTCTTCATTTTTTAAAATGTATTTTTTCTCATCGTGCTTCTTTTAAGACAACACGGGCTACACAAGTCTGTGATGTTTCTGGAAAGACAAAAAAAAAAGTTTTTAATCAGCCACTTTCTCATTGTCAAGAATGTGAGAAGATGGGAGAACATCAAGTAGATAAGATAGGAAAATACAAAAACAACACACGTCTGCTTTATCAAAAAATAATTGCAGATTACGTTTGTTCTTTGGTTCTCACAGCCGAGTGATTTTTATTCAGTGCAGGGCGCTAGCACTTATGAACCAGAAAATGTGGCCATTTCTGTGTGAAATCAGCCTGGTTTCTGTTGTGTTCACAAAACATTGCAATCCCTCTGATTCAGTGGAAGAGATCAAACTTTTCTATCTTGTTGAACGAAGAAAGGCTGTCTGCGTTCTGAAAGTATCGCAAAATTATGCGCGCAGCCTTTTAATGAAAAATTCAGAAATTATAAAACAAAAGATAATGGAAGACAAAATTCGTTTGTGAAAAATATTCATCCCACTTGAACTGTCTCATTATAAACATCAGTGTTTTCTGATAGGATTTATGCAATACAACAGCAAAGCGAAGCACAAACAGTAATTGTGTAGTAGCAGAAAAATGATAAAGGGTGTTAAATTGTTTGGGAATAAAAATCTGAGCAGTGCGGCATGCATATTTCCATTTTATCTTTAAATCCACTTGAGTTTACCACTCTTGTTTGTTGCAAACTGAGTTTGTTAGTGAATTCTGTCAAACACCATCAAGATTAATACCAGCAACATCAGGCCTGATGATGGCAGTCCATCAGTTTCTCTTGCCATATTATCTCATGGAGCGCTGCTTAATCCAAAAACGGTTCAATGTGGCACAACATAGCAGGGAGAACATTAACCAAAAGCAGCGAAGGGGTCTATCGTAGGTGTAGTAGTAGTGAATCCACAGCTCTGGTGCAAGAACTTCGAAATCAGGTTCTAACTGAAGAAAAACACTCGAGTTCTTACTGACGTTTTGCCACAAGTCATGTAGAAAACGTAAAAAAAGATGTCCTGGTCATACTTTGTAAAATAACTGAACTTTCTGAAAACACGTGGAAAGCTAACAGTGCATATCAATCTAAGCACATCATGTTTACTGTGGAACATGGTGGTGACAGGATAATGCTGTCGAGATACCTGTCAACAACCTTTAACGTGCAGCCACAGCTACAAAAAATAGTTTAGAGGAAAGTGTACATGTGGTAGAATGGTCCCAGTCCAAGGCCTAAAACCAAGTGAGAATTTCTGGCATTTAAAACTGATATCAACACGTTTATCTAGTCAAAATGAGCTCAAGTTACTTTGCAGAAAGCAATGGGCAATATCTTTGCTCTCCAGATCTGCAGTTTGTAGTTGCAACTAGGCCTCTCACAATAACAAATATTGTTGAATAATTAATTATCTCAGAAGTGATTGTGATGAATGACAATATTGTTATTTTGAGACTATTTGAGTAATATAATGCTAATGGCAAAAAATAATGCAAGAACACATTCTCAAAGATCATTAAATTCATAAACATGAATTTAATGTTCATTAAGTTCTAATGAACATTGAACTCTGCACTAGAAAACGTTTTAAATATCCAAAATAAATAAACAAAAACAACACAGAAAACAAATTATGAAGTTTTTGTAAACAATATTGTCCTTAAAAAAAAAAGGTTAGTTGAGACCTAAGCACCAGACTGAATACCTTTGTCACCTAGTCTTTGGTAGAAAAAGATGCAAACCATAAATCATGCAAATAGAAATGAACAAATTCCTAATTTATTGATTGAATTAATTGATTTATTGCTCATTGCGACAGCCCTAGTTGCAACTGCAGTGCCATGTGACTGAAGCTTTTCACATTTGTAAAACACAATGCAAACCATATGCTGTTTTCTTACCACTTCACAGTTATGCAAAGTCCCAATGCAATGCACATAGTGTACATCTCTAGACTCAAAAAGCCAGCCATAGTAATTTTAGGATTTTATAGTCATGTTTCACACTCTGTCTGGAGAGTTTCTGATGAAGCAGGTTTATTTTTATTGTGGCTGGATAGTGTTTCCTTACCAGTGTTTGGTTATTTCTGCCTGCAAATAGGACCCTGCACACGAAGGGTCACAACACCCACACGTATCGTGACGGAGAGCGAAAACTAAGCTCCTGAGTAATGGTGAGCTCCCCTTCCTCGCCACCACTGTGCTAAAGTAGGCCACAGATATTGGAATCACTGACTCCCTTACCTCTTTCTCTCAAAACAATTTGTCATTGCTTCTAGGGTTCTGCCATCTCTATCTGAGGCAATCTGCAGGGCGGCCGCCTCAGAGAGTGACAAAACCTGTCACAGTGCGTCACTTTCACTCTCTCCCTGGCAAGCGGCGGGACATCTTTGAGTCGGCAGTACCTTTATCAGATATGGCAGTTCCTAAAGCTCTGCCTATAACAGCAGGCGAGTCTAAGGAGAGAAGCCGGTGACTTTACAGAGACCTATTTGCAAACAAAATCACCGGGAGACATTCCCCACAAGGCACCATCTGGCAGCCACATATATACCTGCCTCTCTCGCCACATTGCCGGCTCGGCTATTTATAGACGCTCTCGCGTCCGCCCGCCCGCGCATTGCATCGTGTGCAACAGCAACCAGAACCTAGTGAACTGGAGAACTACCTCCAGGCAGTCAATCATCTGAGTGACAGATGCCAACACATTTTCCTCGTAATGTTTGAATCTTCCTAACTGTCTGCCGTATCTGACGACGAGAAATGAACGATCATCCCGCCCTTAAGAGAGAGACCTCGCAGAGACGGCGAGCCCTGAGATGACCTTCTTTGTCCCCGTTTGAGCTCTTTTCGTCTCTCGTCCTCGGCTCTGGGCATGCCGAGACGAGCCGCGGAGCAGAACCTCCCTCTGCATCGACAACGGCAGAATTTGTGATGACTATGGGAGTCGGCAGTGGACCGTCGTTGAGAGTTATCAATGAAACGATTAGCGTGTCATCTCATAATGCAGGAGTCTGGATTCTCTTCATTGATATTATGTTATTTAACTTCCATCCTTCAGTCCTTGGAATCTCATCGAGAGCCGTGATGGAGCAGAAAGGTGCATCGCAAAGCCTCTCAGTCATTTTCTGCACATTCATATGCATTTAAATCCCACATTATTGTACTCCATATTTGACTGAAGTGCTAAAATATCTTATCATTACTGCTTTAAAATTGTGTGACAAAAACATGGACTTTCTGCAGGTGTTTTCTGTATTTATGTCCACATACATGACCTAACTTCCGCTCTTGCTCAAGCAAGGTTTCATCGTCTTGGAGGAAGTTTTGAACTTTAGCACAGTTTCTATGTCAAATGCAACCTTTATGTGTGTGGGGGGGATTAGTCATCAATATCCAGATGTTTTGGCTCGCTTTTTGCATTCAAAAGCTGAAACGGCTTGTTTTTCCTCCCTCTTGTTATTTCGGATAGATTTCCTCAGCCATGTCGCTGGGAGAACAATTAGTCAATGCTCCTGGATCAGCTCCTTTAATTACATATTGAAAGAGCCCTCATAAGTTCCAAAACATATTGATTACTTGCCTGAAACCTGCAAAGCATACATATGTGTTCCTTGCGGAGCGATATCGCTGCATAGTTTTTCCTCCTAACAATTCTCCTGATTTGCGTTCTAATGTGTGTGCGTCTCTTGACAATTGTAGGCAGCAGATTTGGCAGGGAGACGTGGTGGTGTGCGGAGAAGTGTTATCTCAGCCACATAAGCGCTTGCAGCAAGAGGAGCCTGATAAAGAACATGGGGGTGGGGGGAAATCGGGTTAACACTGACTGTGTTTTGGTGAACAAATAAAGTGCTGCTACTTCTATTTTAGGTCTTGCGCTAAGTGTAAAGGGAGGGTGATTGTTGTCCAGTGAAATGCACACCAGCAAACAGAATCCTTACCAAAAGTATCCATATCCCTTAAAAGCTTTCATATTTTGTCACATCACAATCAAAATCTGATTGTATTTTATGGAGATTAAGTAGCAACTTACATTGTCCTTTGGGTTTCTTTACTGTCCTTTTTGCTCATGTGGAGGGAGGAAAATGCTTCCCAACATTGTTTTAACCTAATTTCCCTTATAACGCATGAGCATGGTTGGATCCAAACCATTGTATTGCAGCTCTGGATGTCTGTTTAGTTCTGTTGTCCTATTTAAAGATGAATCTCTTTCTCAGTGTCAAGTCTTTTACAGCCTAGAACAGGTTTGATGATGCGTGGTTTACTTCATTCATCTTCCCAGAAACTCAGATCGTCTTTATTGTACCTTCTGGACCACCATGTCCCCACAGTATAATTTTGCGGCCACTGTTTTTTACGGTGTGAATTGTATTTTCAGGGTGATGTGCAGTAGTAATTTCCTTCCACACACGCAGGCCAAAAAGTTACGTTTTGGTGTCATCTGAGCAGATTACCATGTTCCTTGAGATGGGTGTGTTCCCTACTGGCTTGTTGCCATCTGCAAATGGGACTCACAACCTTTCTTTAACAATCAGCTCCGACTTGCCACTCTTCTACAGAGGTCTGGTTAGTGGTAGTGCATGAAAAAGTTAGATTTTCCCATCTGGGCTGTGAATCTCTAGCTCCTCCAGAGTTACCATGGGTCTCTTGGCTGCTTCTCTAATCAATGCTTTGGTAGCCTGGCTAGTCAGTCGAGGCGGATAGCCAGTGATCACGTGTTAGGAGGCTTAGAGTCACTTCATTCTCTTTTCACTTTCAAATGGCAGACTGAGAAGTGTCTGCTGTGGTTGTTGGTCTTCATTTGTTCTCCAGTGTTCTCTGACAAACCTTTGATGGCTTTGCAGAGCAGATGGATTTATACTGAAATTAAACTACTAACAGATGGACCAATTTCACTAATTGAGCAATTGTTGGCTTTTTGCAGGGATATGAAAGGCAGCTGAATGAATACATTTAAGACTAAGACACTTCATACCACAGGCATATTAAGGCTTATAGTAATCTATTTACTTGATCAACATGAGGGTGATGGCAAGAAGAACTTCCAACCTCAAAGACCTGAAATTCTTAAAGAAAAACTACCAAAATCTAAAAAATAAATAAATAAAAATAAAAGTCAGGAGGTGAATTGGTGAGAGAGATCATTTGTTTTTCAAAATGAATATTCGTTTCTAATTGTTTCATATGCTTATGAGGGATGCCAGAAACCAACTCTTGAATCATTAAAAACATTTGTACATCTCAATCAGACAGAGGTCTGATTTAGTTGGGCTTAATTGTTTTGCACACATCAGTTTTTAGTTGGTAGAATACAAATTCAGAAAACTATGTATCCTTTACGTTCACCTGAAAATTTGTGGTTGTAACATGACAGAGTATGAAAATATCAAGGTGCCTTTACAAGGTGCTATGTAAGGAATACACTTTAGCTCATTTGTGTTTGACCAAAACCAATGTTTGCCCAGTGACAGAGAACTAAGTGCAGTTTCAGAATGGATCAGTCTGGTCTGTCAGGCTCACACAGTCTAGAGGAAATAAAAGGGTAGCGAACCAGAAATGTAGCTGCATAGTAACAGTCATCACTCATCCATCGGATATTTTCCTGTCTGCTGCATTCTGCTTTGTTGTCTTGTTTATTAAAAAAAAAACGCTCGACCTGGGTTGCTTACTGGCATTCAAGCAATATTGAAAAGGCCAATTACTACAGACAAATAAGCAATGCATAGAGAAGGTAAAGGAATAGGGAGGCAGTTTTCCATCCTTTCCTTTGGCTTTGGGCTTTAAATTAGCTGTCCCATTGTGCTGAGCTGCTGACACGAGTTGGAAACGCGGTTTGAAAAACGATGTATTGTTTCATGTAAAGCGCATTCATCAGTTAAGTTTAGCTGACTTTGGCAGGGAAGACAAAGGATGAGATGAAGAAACGGCGTGCAAATGGCTTTGTGAGGTAGGGTGTATGCTGGCTAACCTGTATCCCTGAGAGCCTTTTGTGAGTATCTCTGACTGAACTGTCATTCTTCCCAGCTGTATTTCTGTCTGACGCCCTCCTCTATCTGCTCAGTCTGCTGGTAAATCCGTAAGACCTAATGCAGTGCCTGTTTGCAGGTGCGATGATGTAGAGATCAACATCTGAAACAGAGCACCCGCCCATGCAAGGTCCACACTTCTGTTCACACGCTGCTCTACAAGGTTCCCAGGCACGTTTAGAAGGGGGCTACATTAATAATCCATGGATTCTGAATCTGTGCGTAAGTGCAGTGCCAACCAGTGAGTGCATGTCCTTAGATGGCCATTCGTTTGACACCTTTCAGAGTTTCTCCCCCTCTCTGTCTCTCTAGCCCCCTCACTTGGATAGCTGAACTTTGATTGATGACATCAAAAGGAGTGGTGAAATGTGGGGGCTGAATGTAGAGATAACTGACTGCTGAGAATGACTCAGTCTGTAGTGGAGAGTCAGTCTTCTGCAGCCTAGAGGAAGAAAGCAAGAGGGACGAGACTGGAGAAGGTATCATGGGCTAAATGAGGCCTCACGGCCCGGTTAGCACACAGAGCTTCATCATCCGTGGCTCATGTTCGGAGGCCAACGTGACTAATGCTAATGCTGCATCGTTTGAGAAAAGAAACATCATAGAGTCGACGTGATGTAAAGAGCAAGAGTACGGCATCACCTGCAGCTTCCTGTCCAATCAATCAAGTCTGGGAGGAGAGAAAACAGAAACTCGCAGCACAACACGCAACTGCAGCACTACATATATAAGCACTTACCCTCTTGAACGTACTGCCACACTCATGCTTTCTGGCAGATACGCCTTCACCCATAGAACAATAGCATCAATCACCAGTTTTTTAACTAAAAACAAGTCGCCATACAGACACAATGGATGCATTTCTTGAATACAACACACCAAGTCATATGGATCGCCAGCCCGCCTCTTGTTGCTTCCACCCTGATGCCAAATGGTGATTATTGGAAAGGAAGCTTGCACATCTAACCTCGAGGCTATAAAGTTTTATTTAGAGGGCCAGCAGTAGCCCCTTACAATACGTGTGGCAGCTTTGACTAGATCTCTGACATCATCGTACCATGGAGTGCGACCTTGAATTGTACGTGATAAATTTCCACGGCTGCATAGTGTGCACTTGGGGAGGTCAGTCGCCGCAGAAGAAAAACGCTGTCTTCTGTGTCTCCTTCGTAGCCGTAATTTATGCCTCATATTTTTCTTCCTAGTCGCAAGGTGATGGCTGCCAATAATTCCAGAGTGGCGGCCGAGGGGTTTGTCGTGCTCTCCCTCTTTAAATAGCCGCAGATCTAATCTGCAGACAGCAGCAGAGTTCTGACAGATCCTGCCTTGGTGCCTCCTCCCACTAGGTGACACATTCTTATTTTTCCTCTCCTCCGCTCTGGTATTCACTCCATGGAGCACTGGCCCCTCAAGCTATTGTCAGTTCTGTTCTTCATCCATGTCTGAAAAACCAAATGGATTTACAGTGTTTACTGTCAACCTCTCCCTTTTTTCCGGGCTTATGAATGTGGGACTCTCTTCCATCTCCTCCCTTTTTATTTCCCACACTGTTTTGACTCTCCATGATGACTTGGTCGACCTTCTTACTGGAGGAGTGCTGTTGTGGCATTGGCTTTTTATTAAGCATATCCTTCACAGGTGACCTTATAATATGTCTTGACCTAAGCACAATATAGTACAGTCAAAGCTCGGTATATAAACTTCATGAGGCTTTCAGGCAGCCCTCGTTCTTTTGATCCTAAACACACAGGAGTGTTGATTCCCATGTTTAAGGTCAGTCGGGTTGGGCTTCATTTCATCTCGCTGCCTTGCTCCCAGGAAGGGGACAATGAGGTCACTAACCCTGACTTTTACTAATTTTACCCAAATGACTGCATGAAAAGGAGCAAAGTAGTTTTTCTAAACGTGTTTTTATTTATTTTTTAAATCAATATGGCTCCACTCAATGTTTAAATAAGGGATTTTACGATTGTTATGGAATATTGTGATTATGTCAGAAAACAGTCAGTTCATTTTGCACACAACTATTGCTGTGTCTCTTATTTCAAAATCTTTTGAGACTCCTGGCAAACCAGTGTCTGGGAAAAGGCAGCATCTAATAAATGTTTGTCTGGAAAAGCATTTTTGAAGGACCTAAGGTTTGCCCAGCAGGACAAGCGTCATCCTAACTCTGTCAGCACTTCTCTGTGATCCAATTCTGATGCTGACATGCACAATGTTGGCACCTTCACCAGTGGACAGAGCTGCATAAAAAACAAACTGCACAATTTTTATTCAAAACCAGTAAAAATGTCTTCTGCCGTTCAAGCTCCAGTTGAACCAAATGGGCCCAACGTTGGTCACAACATGTTCCCCTTTGCAACAATGTCACAGGTTCAGTGTTCATTCACTGAATCGCTTTTGACAAATACTGACAACTGCACATATTCCACAGACTCCACAAGAGCTGGAACGCTTAGTGCTGGTCATAAAACTATCACAATAGATCAAATCTATCTCCCTTTGCTGCTTTTAACACATCAAAACGGGACAAAATGGTCACTTCCTGCCATCTAAAGATGGCACAATGAAGAGTGAAGCTGTATTTTTTTTATGTATCTCGTTTGCTTTGACCTGTCAGTTAAAGGAAAGAAAATGTATATGTAATTATCAATAAGGCAATCTGAAATAAATAATTCATAAAAACTGAACTACAACAAATTATCCATCTGTAACCATCACAGAATGCTGAAACAGCCTCCTTACTTTAACAGCATTTCACAAGTAAAGTACTAACCAGTTCGTGTAACTCGTCATTAGAAAGTGTGGCCACGGTTTTGAACGTTTGCTGGTTTGGACCAGAATAGTTTTTAGAGTTTTCTGAAAGCAATTCTTAGAAGGAAAGACATCAGTGATGCTTTCACTTCTTTACATCCCCATAGAGAAGCAATTTTTCTGAAAGGTTTTAATCCAATTTCAAAAGCAACCAAAGAATTTCACCTTGGGCTCTAAAAACATCACTTATGTTAAATGTCCAACTTTGTAACAGTACAGTTAACCCCCCCACCAACTTTAGCATGCTTTGAATGGTTTTTAAAAAATGTGCCTCTTTTCTTAAACATATAGATGCATGACTGAAGTCTGCAAAAACCTATTTGATTAAATCACTAAACATGTAGAATGGCATTCATCCTCCTGTCATGTCAGAACAGGCACCTCATACCTTTGTATTCCTGTTCCAGGCCCCAAACACCTTTTAGTTGTTGTGTTGACCATGAACTCCACTGTACTTAAGATAACCATTGTAGCAGATGGGGTTATCAACTGCTGCAAAGATTAGTTTTTCATTTCTTGAAAAAACCACGAGGACAAACATTGTCCCGTGATCAAAGAAAAGGTTAGTCTATTTAAAAAAAAGTTGTTGTGTGTTGCAGGTTTCTGCCCAGGTCCCTGCTGAAAATGAGATCTGGATCTCAATGGTTAAATAAAGGAAATAAAAGTAAATAAAAAATGAAAAGAGTCAAGTCACTGGCATGAAACAGGCAGAGAAAACATAGGGAAACTTGGAATAAAAACCCTGGAAGTCAGGGTTATTTTTAATAGTTAAGTAAAAGCATCCCTAGCATGCAAGGTCCCTTTGCATTT
Organism: Poeciliopsis paucimaculata; assembly: GCA_903067055.1. NCBI lineage: Eukaryota > Metazoa > Chordata > Actinopteri > Cyprinodontiformes > Poeciliidae > Poeciliopsis > Poeciliopsis paucimaculata. Next base: position 11,009 of record CAEGAD010085951.1, on the reverse strand, counting down.
AGTCATTTAGTCTGTTTCAGAGTGCAGTGTGAGGTCATTTGAATATCAGCTCTTCCCAAACAGGATCATTAACATGACAGCAATCCCATACGCAGCTGCTAAATTATATGAAAAAGAGAAAAGAATCGAGACGCAGCAGCGATCCCAGCTGAAAACGCTGTGTTGAGACCATAGAGATATGCCTAAACAATGTGCACAAACCTCACTGAGCTGGAGACGATTTGGAAAGAACAGCCAACCAAACTGCCTCTGCAGTGACATGAAAGACATAAAGAAAAAAAAAAGGCTGCCTCGTATACTACTTCTGCAAGTGACAGAGCCAATCTGTTTTCAAATACATGTTTATTTTTGTTTAGAGAAAAATAGTGTGAAATGTGCTTTGTATATGTGTTGTTTTTTTTGTTTTTTTACAGTTGGAGGTAGAATTAAATAATTTTATATCTGGCCATGCTGCTTTTGTTTATTTCTGAAGCATGAAATTGTGAAATTGAAAGAGATTTTCTCTTTCCTATCACTGTACACATTAAAAAAGAGCTGCAAGGGGACAAATAAAAAAAAAAAAAAAAAAGAAACTTTATTTTTTCTTGTAGTGAAATGAAGAAGTCATACATATGTTAGCGTAAAAATGGTGCTTTGCCTTTGAAATTGGATTTAATTACTAATTAGGGTGTGAGCATTGACACAAATTGCAAATAGTTTCTGCATTTGTTTATGAATTTTTGTATATCAGTCTTCTGACTTTTGTCAACCACTGCAGAGAAACCAATTCATTTCAGTGATCACCAAAATGTTTAACTTCCTTGAATGTCTAGAAGCAACAGCATAAAAAAAAACCCATTAGTCTTAATTTGTGTTAACTTTTTAAAGCCAGCTCTAAAGTAAAGTCTGCATCTTGCCCGTCTTTATTCCATTGCAACCAACCCCAGAAGCCAGCTGTTATGAAACGCCGTGGCCCATTTTGCACCCGAGCCGGCGTTCTACAAGAGGATGCAGCTGGGTGTAATTTGCTCGAATGAGGGAGAAGAAAACAAGGAATTCAGTTTTACTTGCTATTGTTTGATGACACGGGGAAATCCATTTCTGTGAGATATTCTCTCGCCCCTACTCACTCCATGCACAATTAATTTGATACAAGCTACAAGCATAAATCCAAGATGATTATGCTGCGTTCAGGACAACAGCAACGAACATTTCCATCTTCTCAGAACTGAAGAACAGAAGGAGACAAGGAAATTAGTTTCTGTGTATTATGTAGATGTCGCCTCATTCTGCAGCATCGGCAGGATTCGGCGGCTGAGGTGTGTTTGCGTGCGAGAGCTTGTGATTGGATGAGAGGTGAACGGGATAAGCTTATTAAAATTAAACACGCTCTCTGTGTTTGTACATTTACATTTAAAAAAAAAAAAGAAAAAAAAAAAGGAAATGAATGTTTTCGTTTCTCTTCAGAAAAGCCAGCAATGTTTTAACAACAGCAGCTGTGGCCGTTTACGGATTATTGTCAGACTGGGTCCATTGAGTCGAACGTAAGAGGAATAAGAGTTTATTCCACTTACTGGCTTCCCCGTCCTCCATCACAAACACAACGTAGGAGCAGCTATTCGATCTGGAAAGTGGCCAGCCGTTGGGTTAATAGATGGGTTTGGCCAGACGTCTGTGAGGTGACCGCTAGCTGGCAGTTTGCTGGATATGGTTGCAGATTGTAAGTGGACATGTACTCTGCTTCTCTCACTGTGCAGTTGTCACTGTATTATGAAGCACTCTGAAACTCCCTTTCTCTCCATCTGCAGTTCCAGCCTCTCCAGTCCTCTTTTTTTTTTTTTTTTTTATCTTCTCCCTTGCCAATGTCTTGCGAGGCGCCGTCGCGAAGGTGCCATCGCCTCTGACATTAGATCCCAGATCCAAAGGAGGGATGTCGTTAATTAGTCAGGCGAGTTTGATGTCAAAACTGCATGATGGGGCGCTGGGCAGAAAGGATGTGGAGGAATAGAGGCAACAAACAGAGTCTGTCCTGAAATTACCCATCTGTCTTACAGAAAAATGTCCCACATTATCAAAAGTGCAAACTTTGGCACTATCCTACTGTAGTTATTAATGACCCCGATGGAGATGCAGCCACACTCCACTTTGACCTGGAATTACATAAAATTGTATGCTAAAATATGTATATTGCTCTAAATATTCACTCTGTGTGTCCTGGTTCCAGCTACTTCTTATTTCAGCACTGCTCTGCTTCGCGGTTTAATTTGGCTTCTGCTCTCATTTCCAGTGCAAACAAAAAGAGAGAGAGAGGAAAAAAAAAAGAAAACGAGAGAGCGAGAGAGAAAAAGAGAAAGAGGTGGGGGGCTAGGGGTGTTGTTGTGAACTCATTTTTCTTGTAGTCTCTAGAGAAGAGCGGTGATGAAATTGTTAAAGAGACGGTTTGGGCTTTTGGAAAATACGGTTCTGTTAAAAGGTTGCAGGCACTTAGTTAACTTTCTTGGTTTTCTTTATTTAGTAGCCAGCTTTTCTGGTTCCAGAGGTTGAAGGTACCAAGCAGTTCAAGAGGCACTGAGGCCAAAGTGATCTTGGCAGTAAAACACCAATTATAAAAATAAAAAAAAAGGTGAAATTGTGACAAGAAAGTTGTGTTTTTATCATGCCAACAATTATGTTTTGTATTTGGTTTGCATTTAAGCATAAACTTGGGATTTATAGGAGGCGGTGCTAGCCGTGTGACCTTTCTGACAGAATTAGAAAAGGGAACATATCAAGACTTTCTGGTGAGAATAATTGTTTGAAATACATAGTCGTATCATCAACGGCGATTCACTCGAAGGCTAATGGTTCGGGCTAATTGGATTCTGCGTTGTTGTTGCGCATCCCAGAGCCGGCCTTGTAACACAGCTGTGATGCAACGCCGATTGGAAGAAGATGAACTGAGTCAAATTTTCACTTGTGAAAATAACAATGATGATTTAAAATATTCAGACCACTGCACAGGAGTGTTAGCACAGCAACACGCAGAAATTCACTTCAGCATACAGAGATGAGCTTAGGACACCGCCTGAGATACCAGGCTGAGCAATGCAAGCCAAATATTTGTTAGGGTTGGTGTACCTACTCGTCATGCGATATTGCAGAATCTCATCCACAGCAGCAGGTTAATGCATGCTGACAGAATAAAAATGTTTTATCTGTGGTAAATCCTACATTCGCCTCAGTTTTTTACATGCAGCATCATTGGCATTTTAGCCTTTACGTAAATTTGTGACAATGTGAATGCTATTTTTTTTCATTATTATTTTTTTTCTTTTCATTTTTCTGTGGACCTGCGTATGCTCCTAATAAAGTCAGCTAATTCGGCAGCTGGAACCGGGATAGTAACACATGCAAAGTCCTCGAATGATCCATTTGCTTATGATGCATAATAGTTATAGATGGTGGCTCGGCTGGTAAAGTCAGCAGGGCTTTTAATTGGAAGGTGCTCAGATTAGTATTAGGTCACCGTTGTTTTCTGATGATGCTTCTGAGTGTAGATTAAAACAGGTTTGTGCTTATATTTACATGTAAAAGTCAAAATTGCATGTTTCATTTTAACTTCAAGGTCAACAATATCCCAATTTTAGCCTAATAGTCCCGAGACAGTTTCAACATTGCTTAGATAATAAACGGTCGCTGCAGACAGGGAAGATTTTAATTGCTTGGTATAAGAACCCCACTTCAAAAATTTAGAATTTACCTTTCCAATGGAAATGTTAGGCGAAAAAAAATAAAGACCTTAGAAGTCACACTTAAACATGGCTGCTGCCAAATAGCAATGGATGGTTTCCATAGAAACACGTCCATGTTTCTTAAGCATTGTGATGAAAGATAAATTATTAGAGTGTAATATACTTTTTTAAATTCCTCATTATTATAATTATTCAGCATAAAATCTGTCATAATTTCTGTACCAAAAAAAAAAAAACAACACCCTGAAATAACATGGATTGAGAAGTAAAACATGCAAATTTTACACCTGTGAGTGAATCTTTTAAACATTACATTAGTTATGATGATCAATATGTCCAAACAAATTACCGATCGGGCCTCACTCTCCCTAAAGCAAAAAGTAAAGTGGTCGTAGTATGTAAGCAGGGCGAAAGATAACATCAAATGTTTGAACATCAAAATGCAAATGGGATATTCATTTAATGGGTCACACTTTATTTGCAATGTTCGTCAGTGACTGGTGCGTTACTCGAACGCCTCAGGTGTCTGAAAAGCTGCTCATAATTGCACAAGAAGTAGTCGATATATCTCCGGGACACAGCCAAACTTCTGCTTGAGGTTACCTCAGTGGCACAGTGTCCTGCCAGTCCTCAAAGCATTAATGCAGCAGAAAAGGAGGAGGAATATATGAGTGGACTCTTGCAGCGCTGTGTCGGCTTTGCGCTGACCTGATTAGTATTCTGCATGCAGCACAGGACGCTGGTCTAAATTTAACCAGTAGCAAATACGAAGGTGGCCTCAACATCGCTGACAGAACAGATCCGAGCCGACCCGAGCCGCTCCTACACCTGCTGGTGTTTGTGCGTTTCTCGCCCGTGGCCACGGTTCTGGCTTTGGAGCAGCAACAGTTTTCTACGTGCAGTAGATTGGCCGGGTTTTCAGTGACGTGCCTCGGTGCTGTTGGCGCGACGCCTCAGGCTCCAGTCCTGCTGCTGCTGCGTTGCTGCAGTTCAGCAGCAGAGATGGCTCATTAATAAATACCTGCTCTGTGAAGTCGTGTCATGAGACGCTTTAATCAGTGCTTTCAAGAAAAAAACGGAACGATTTTAAGTATGAAGAGTTTAATATGAATTTTCCAAACTAGGCTGTATCGGTGAACGCCTGGGGTGTGGTCAAGCGTGATAGACAAACCCTTTTTTTTTAATAATCAAAAGTTTTGAACAGCAAAAATAAAATTAAAGAATGGAACAAAAAAAAATTTAATGTAAACTCTTTTGCTTTGACGCTCTTCAATAAAATCCAGTGCAATCAACTACTTGGCTGGCTATACACTTTTCAAATTTGGCTTTCTTGAAGGAGTTGCAAGTAGAAAGCCATTCAGTTCATTCAGTTTAATTCAGTTCAGTTCAATAATACTTAAATAATACAAAAGGAAAATAAAATTTTGTTATGTACAATTTACTTTAAAGAGTTGTTGTAGAAGCTGATGACTGTGGGCAGAAAAGGAGCTCCTGCAGTAGTCTGTAATACAGCATATCTGAGATAGCTTCTGGCTGAAGAAAATCCAGTTAAAACAAAGAAAAACAAAACAAATTTGGTTTCAAGCAGTCGCATCTGAATAGTGTAGCACAGCTTCACACATAAGTGCAACAAATAAGTAACTAAAGAAAGGTAGCAATGCACGTCAACATGCTGATCTTTCTAGCTATTAAAGATGAATCTTTGTTGTATAACATTCTCATGAAGAGGGCCGAACATAATATGCTTGATATTATGAAGAATAGCTTTTTGCACAGTAATCTTTAAATTCTCCAGTCTAGCTCACAGAATAAAGGAAAACAACAAGAAGTTTAATTTGCCAAAAAAAAAACAATGTTCAGGTCTTATAAAAACTGAAAGGTTCTGGTTAGATGAGACCTAAACAGAACTTTTTCACATACATACCAAAAGCCACGATTGATTGAACACTAACACCGTAGATCCCTCCTTAGACCAGCAGCACACAGTGAAACATGAACGTGGAGGAAAAGGCAGATGGAGCTAAATACAGGGAAGTCCTACAACCTGCTTGAGTCTGGATTATTTAAGCTAATGTATCTGATTACATCATATGTTTGTCAAAGTTCACAGCAAAAATCAACTGACAGTCCATGACATGCTTTGAAAATGAATGTTCAAAGATGCTCTCCATTGACTGTGGCTGAAACTGAGCAACGACTTTGCTTGTAATGTGATGAAATGTTGAAGTAATTCAAGGTGGATGAGCCCCTTTAATCTCACAACAGACTGTTAGCCACTGACAAAAAAAAAATGTTTACAAATGAATATAAAGTTTTAGCCTCTTTTTTTTCTCCTCTATTTTCAATTCAACTACCTCACTACTTCACCATGGGGCATGGTGAAGTAGTGAAGCAGAATGGTTAAAGTAAACCATGCCCCCCCCCCCTCTAATGCTTTAGCCACCAGATGTCCAACGATGATCTGTAATCGCTCCCCATTCTGCTCCAAGTAGTGAGAGTGGCAGTAAATAGATAGCTTTGTGGGGAACCGGTGAGAGTGAAAACAGAGAGAGAGAGAGAGAAAAAGTGTCCATCTATCAATTAAATGACAGGCCCCAGTGTGTGTGCAGGGAATTAGGAGAATCCAATGACCTATTTTTTTTCCTCTCAATGGAAATCGTCAACACTAAAGACAGTAATAATGGACAAAGAGAGGAAAACCGATAAAGTATATAATGGAGGAAAAAGAAAAGGTGGCGCTCGCAAAAGTTTACAACAGTTCTGCCCTCGGAAGCGCCCCTAGCCACCTTAATTTGGAGTCTCGATGGGTGGGGTTGCCTATTTGCAGTGGAGGACCTTTTGCTGGTGGGGGAGAAAAAAATATTTCCAAGTTGAACTGCGGGATTGGTTTATTGTGATATTGTAAGAGTGAGCAGCACCTCCCTCAACGACCGCCATTTCTGCCTATGGTTCAGAAGCGTGAAGCACGTCTGTCAGTTATTTTGACAATGTGGCGTGAAAAGGAGGGTTAGAAGTGGGTGGGTGGGATGAGTGACGATTCTGTTAGCTCTGCCAGCGCTCCCTTTTTACACCATTCCTTGAAGCTTTTTTGATTTGTTTTTTTTTGTGCCCCCTTTTAATAGCTCAATGCCCCTCAAAAGATAATGGCAGTAGAAGTCTCCAATTCTTTTTTGCATTCTATCCTTTCTTTTCTTTTTTTATGCAAAAAAAAAAAGAAGAAGTCGACCTGCAACATCTGCTGCTGCTTTACTGTTTTATCTGATAAATGATGAGCTGATGCGCAAACTGAAAGAGAGGGGTGAAACAGAAGCCAGTTCTGGATCCGAACGTTTAGTTTCCATAGCACTGGAAGACAGTCATTTTAAGATATTATTCCGATGACCTTGCAGCGGCAGGATATTATGTATTTATCAGTTTGCTGAAGGACGCCACATAAGATCCTGATTTGCAACAGTTTACTGCGTTCACGAAGCCTTGGACGCAGTTTTCACAAAATCTGAGCTCGGCTTTGCAACAAAGAATGCCTTCCCTCAAGCATATCCACTTGTGTTCAAGAGTAAAAGATCAATAATGCATCCTGTGCTTTTACCGAGCCCACTGATAAAAAATAAACAGTATATTTGTGAGGTGAAAGTAGCATTTATTGATCTTTGTTATCCCCTTCTCTGTGTTCAAGTCGAGGAAAACCGGTTCTAATTGCAAACATTGCTGTAAACAAGGGCCCCTGTTTCTACGCACTTTCAGGCTGGTTGAATATGGAGGCTCTTACACCTGTGAGCTACTCAAGGACATAGCAACTGAGCCGAGTTAGTGAGTTGGTGTGAAGCAGATTTCGATCCAAAACCCACCATTATAACCAACGCTCCTGCTGCCCCTTAATGTTTCCACAAAGCTTTATTGTGTAAGCTAACATGTAAGCTAGCTGGTTTGCTGTCAAGATTATGGAAACATATGTAAAAAAGTAAAACAAAAACAAACAAAAAAATCCTCGAATGTAGCAACAAATGTGACTTGAGATCTGCTAATCAGACATTTCCTGTTCAATACCAGTTTGTGCTTGGATTTACAATTTTTGTTTTGATCACTATCATCATTTAATGTTATGTTTTCATGGAAAATATAAGAAAGTTGTGGAAATCTTTTGATAAAAGATGTCCAGTTGAATCAAAAACTAATAAAAATGTATGTATGAAAGAACATTTCCCAACCTGAAAACCCCCAGGCAGAATTTTGAGTATTTAAAGTGACAGGTGTCTACAAGTAGCATAAACTTGTAACTTGAAAGTAAAAAGGTTTTCAAGCTTTTATATATAGCTATATATATAAAATCATAAAGGTTTGATGTGGCCTTGTATCCTTGACTCAATACTTCATAGATCCATCCTTCGCTCTAATCACAACTGGACATTTACCACTGCATCCACAGGTGGATGAAACCCAAATACTTCCCTTACACAGTGTATTGATTAACAGCAAAAACCTTCATTATGACAACTCCTCTACATGAACTGGGCTATTCAAAGAAAAATAATAATAATTTTTTAAAAAAAACAGCAGTTTGATGATTACTTTTCTACTTTTTTTTTTTTTCTTCTTTTCCAAAGTCTGCACTCATACATATGTATAGTGCTGATGCAGGCGGACAAGAGTGGGTTGGGAACAGCATGAGGCAATGTTGTGCACTGTGTATATCTAATTGCCTGACCACCAACAGCTACAGTCAATTTCAGATCCAAAACGAAGTATTTTTTCTGAGCTGTTTAGCGTTTCCCTGTCCCGACGCCATTTTCCCTGGAGCCCGGCGGAAGAGGGGCTAACTGCCCGTCTATCCGCGGTTAGAGATGTCCAAAATCTGGAAATCAAGCTGGAACCGTCAGACAGAATTTGAGAGCTTTAAACCCTCTCTACCTCTCCTGCAGAATTTGGCTCCGGAGCTGTTTCTCCTACTGCCAATGTTGCGTTTGTGCGATTACGCTGACGGGGAGGCGATGGCGTCGCCCTCCTCTGAATTGAATGGGATGCATTTGGTCAAGAAGAGGAGAAAGCTTTTGACAGGGTGAAAATTTCCGAGGGACTCTAAATTTTCACTAGGATTATTTACCCACGGAGTATTTTAGTGTGAAGATATGAAGCTTTGTGAAACATTTACATCAAAACAGAGTAACAGCATTTCTTTTCTTTTTTTTTGGACAGTTATATAATTGAACATTGTTTTTTGCCTCCTCTTTGATGAAAATTTTAAATGACAAAATGTTGAAAAATTATATTATAAAGTCAACTATTAACAAAAAGGTTAAACAAATATTCCCAATTACAACAGAGTGTTTTGCTTTTAACCTACTTATTATTGAAAATTGGTTCTTGTTACCAAGCACTGAGGCATTTGATCCCAAGCAGAAATAAGTTGAGGGGTTTGTATATTTTTAAGGGGCTAAAAAAGTGTTTGATCATTGAACCATTCAATTTTTTTATTGTCTTATTAGTATATTGTCATGCTGAATGTTGTTTTCTACCAATATGCTTTTCTGTGACATAAAAAAAAATTAATTTGCAAGATTGTTCAGTTTTAAATTTATACCGACTCGAATTTTTGCAGCAAAGTACATAAACTCGCAACAAACTAGAACTATTTTTCAAAGTGTTGATGCAATTTTACAAAACCTTAGTAGCTCTGTGCCAGTACTGTTTTGGTTTTTGGTTTATTACACCAAACACTCTACTGTTTCTTTCCTGATTAAAAGTTCTTTAATTAAATTACAGTCGAGTGAAAAAGAAAGTTCTTTGTGAAGAAATCTTCACACACCGATCTTATTGTTTCTTTTCTCTGAAAAAATAAACGAGCTTAATTGCACTTGAATGGAACCGAGTTGAGTTGGTCTGAATTGAATCACCTTCATTTGTTCATTCTACAGTAGATTATCCACAATGTCTATTCTTCCTCAGAAAACAGAGAGAGAAAATTTACACATGAAGAAAAGAGTGTTCAAAAAGGCATAGAAATCCAAAAAATCCAGATGAAATATTTGAGTTTTTAAAGAGTGCCCCAGGGGCTATGTGCAAATTAACATCATCTGGTTTAATAATAGCTGAAAGTGCAAACGCATTACTCCGCCATAAAGCCGTGGCCCTCGTGTGTTTCTGACACAGAAGTTAAAATACCAACTCAAAGAGTTGTTAAAAAAATCCAAGGAGCCTTTTGCAATCAATCACTGCACAGGATGTTGCAGCTGAAGAAAAAGTGCCCGAACGGTTTGCAGCAGATTTTTGACGAGACGATGGGTCGGACGATGTTCAGGCTGAACTCTTTGAACACACCATGTTTGGAGTTAAGGACACCATAAACTACACTGTGCCAAAAGTGGGCTGATCTACAGCAAACTGCACCAACGGATTCATGTAACTGAAGGGAGGATTAATGGATAAATATGACGGGACATTTATTATCGAGACAAAAACTGTTTATTGGTGTTGTGGAAGAAAAACGTGAAGTAGGCCTACTAAAATGGCCCAGTATTCTGCTTTAAACCAGTGTTTCTCAAACTTTTTCAAGCCGAGGGCCATTCACCCCATTTAACAAACACTCATGGACTGCCTATCTTGAACTTGATATATACAACCTGGTAGCAAAGCAATTGTTTCTTAATTCATGGTGTTTGTGAAAGTGAACAATAAAACCATGGACACGTCTCCTTGGGGCATTTTTAGTTATGTACAGTTGAAAGTATTGATTGTAAGCATATGGAAATCACTTTATTAAAAGACATTATTTGATAGATAGTCCAATATGTAAATAATTTTATTTTAGATATTAAAATGCAGTGGGGCACAGCGCTGTTCACCGCCTACGTATCCTAATAATATTCAAAAACTAAAGTTCTGCAACTAACCCTGAGAAACTTCCCACAGGTATCTTCAGGTTTTCTTTTTCGTGGCCCCGTTTTAAGCCGTTTATCCATTGTTATTTTTAAAGACAGTCCTTTGGTAAGCTAGCTGTGGCGTCTCACTTTAAGCTGACGTCACAGGCAAATAAACACGTTTACATGCAATACCTCGCGGAGCACCAGAGGGCGCCCGCGAGGCCACAGTTCGAGAAAGAGTGCTTTAAACAAATCTGTAGAAAGGACTGGAGGTAAGAGTGCAGAGAAACAAAACCCAGAACCATCAAGAACTTTAGAAAAATGGCTCAACACGACACACAATGTGACGGTACAAATATAAAAACTTTTCTTCCACTTAGTTCTTTTAAGATTGTGTCCCTCTCTACAAATTTAGCTGCTGGCAGCCCATTTAATATATATA
>CAEGAD010085950.1:0-22068 GCA_903067055.1 Poeciliopsis paucimaculata | reverse complement strand
CATCCATCCATCATCCATCCATCCATCATCCATCCATCATCCATCCATCCATCCATCCATCCATCCATCCATCCATCATTCATCCATCCTTCCATCCAAACTTTGTTTTTATTGATCTTCCTGGAGAACCTTTTCTTCATGAAGAAAAGAGAAAACCTTTGAATAAATGGTTCATGAAAATGTTCTGGAGAGACGATGTTAGCGTAGAAGGAAATGTTTTCCGTTGTAGTTTTGCGAAATAAATCAATTTTGAATAAAAAAGAAACCATTTGATCCAAACACCAAAACTTTTTATCAAAAAACAAGATATTTCTCTACATTTTCTTGCTCCCGTTAAGCAATTTTATTTTACACAGTTACTCTGTTGAAATGCAGTTATTGATCTTAGGTCTGGTTGGAACCAATCAATTACCGATCAGACTCACCTGGCTGTAGTGGAACTTCTTCCTGTCTATCTTGGACTCCGGGTCGATCTGGACCTCAGTCAGCATGGAGTTGTCTAAAGTTTTTGACCTGCACAGATCAACAGAGAGAATGAAGACCCAATATAAAAAGACACTTTTATTCCTCGATACGTGACTCTTCACTTCCAGCAATGCTAATTTACTGCTAATGTGGTTTATAGGTTTAAATAAAATGTCTCTACTTTAAATACACAGTAACAGAAATCCAGCATGGAGGGTTGGGCACATCTGTGCTAATGAGCTAACTGCTCCTTCGCCAAAACGACCTTCAGTGTTTGTGATAACTTGGAAATATTTAGCCATATTAGCATTAGCTTATACTAATAACTGTGTTGTTGTTGGGCTTTAGTGTTAGCGGATAAATGTTTATGATTACTGCTTTAGGCTCAGTTGGTGTAGCGTCCGCATGCTAGCCTATTAGCATTATTGCCTCAGTCATATTTATATCTGTGTATTGATCTCCTCCAACGCTGCATAACCTGGCTAACTGCTCATGACTTCAGCCTTTCAGAACATGTTTCAGTCCAAAATCTGCATTTTTTCCATATTTTATTGCAAAAATGCTTAAATAGCCAATATGCTATGATGCTAACACTGTGGATGCTAATGGTTGTCAGGTTCAGTTCCCAGTCTGGGGCCGTTTCCCTCCTGATTGAATTATTATTGATTAAAGACCACTGGTGCCCACCTTTCCCCAAAAATACATTTCCTTAAGATTAGCATGGAGTCCACCACCGCCAACAGAGGCATAAAATAATAAAATTCACACATTCAGTGAGCAAAAATCTGTTTATTTCTTCTGCATTTTAAGCAAAATAACATATTTATTTTATTCCAGTGCCAGATGGATTTTTAGGTTTCACCTTGATATTCAAAATTATGTTTAAAATAAAAACGTTACATAAACAAGCTGCATGCTAGTAGTACTGAAAGCATGTTTTAGATAAATGAATTTATGAATATTTTATATTTCCATAAGATAAGAAAATACTTTAAATTTAAGCTGAGGCTGCAGAAAAAAATAAAAAAAACTAGAAGAATTTATATACAAATATAATTTTGTAATATTGGGGATCCTTGAACGTTTAATTAAATTAAATTCAATTTAATAACCCGTGGTGGATACCTGACCAGCTGCGGTTTCCTCCTGCCTGACGGCTCCAGTTGCTCCTGATCTGCAGCCTGCAGAGATTCTCCAACCATCCTGCTGATTTTCTGATGCTCCTTCATCTCATCCTCATCATCAGAACTGGACATAAACAAAACAATAAGAGTAGAAAATATTAACCTGCAAACAGGCGTTTGTCATGCTAATGCCCATTTGAACTCTCCAATCAGTCTGGGCTCATTTTAAGATTCATTCTTTGTACAGGTAGCTCATTTAGAGGCGTGGCTTCAGGTTTACCTGCAGCTGATCAGCTGAATGAATAATTCACTGGCCTGGCAGCGACTAACGGCTGAAACATGAATCCTCAGAGTGGATCCTCCTGAATCGTGTTTAAGACGCTCAAAGCAAAACGGTTTTTAAGCTCATTTAGTTTTTATTTGAAGTGTTTTTAGTGACATTAATGTTGTTTTCTGAGGATTTTCTATATTTTAAAATGTCATGACTTTCAAAATCTTTTATTTTTATCTACAGTTTTGATGAAAAGTAAAAATTTTGAGTCTTGAACTTTCATAGATCAGATTTCCATCAGATTTTTGCTCTGATGGAAAAGCCATAGATGGTCCTGGACGAGGTTCCACCTGGAGGACGGTTTGGATCACAGAACTTTATGGTTTCATTCTTCAGAAAAATGGAACAAAGAAGGAAATAAGGACAACAAAATTAATAAAACATAAATAAAAGAGTAAAAATAACAAAACAGAGAAAAAACTGATAAAAATAAAAAAATAACAAAAAAATAGGAATAAAAAACAAAACAAAGAAGGAAAAAGTAAGAAAAGCAATAGAAAAAAATATTAAATAACCAACAAAAAAAAGAAACAGGAAGGGAAAAAAACACATAAAGAAAGAAAAACAATAAAAATAAAAGAAAATAATGAAACGTAAAGAAAAAATAAAAAAGCAAATAAAAATAATTTGGAAAATGAAATAAAAACTAAAAATATATACAAGTAAAATATGTAAGAAAAAATCTAAAACACAATTAATAAATTTAAATATATATTTTTAGAAAACGATATGGAACTGTGAGGAAGCCGACTTGGACTGGACCCGAATGTTTTACTGCTGATTCCAGGACAGTGAGAGAAAAAGGTTCTGCTCCGTTTTGCTCTGGGATACAAATCTGCAGGCTAACACTGTGGATGCTAACGGTTGTCAGGCCGACCCAGCCGCTGCCACTGCCGCCGGGCTGCTGTGCCCTGGCGGCAGCCGGACTCTGTTGGACCAACTGGGTCGTTCTTTGTTGCCGCTCTCAGCCATGATGCTGCTGCTGCTTTGAATGGATCATCAGTTCATGCAACAACAGTAAAATGTGTTTGTATTCCAGTGTTTTCTGTTTCTGTTGAGATTTCCTTTCTACTATCTCCACATGCTTTGTTCAGATGAGAGATTACTGCAGAATTAACATGTTAATCTAATCCTGTTGCTCAGGGGAGGGATTGTTGCAGAGTCAGCAGCTCGATGCATCGACTGGTTTTCTCAGGTTTTGTTTGTTTGTTTGTTTTACCAGTTTGGATGATAACTGGAATTTAAACTGGAATGCAGGTAAAATGTCTCTTCATACGAATTTATGATTGGGTTGTTTTTGCTGTAACTCAGAATAAATAAACTGATTGATGCAATAAAATAACATCTGAAATCTGCACCAAAATGTAAAACTATGAGAACTTTCTGCACCAAACTGGACCTGCAAACATACTTTTTTTTCAATTTGTGAAAAGTTTTTAAGCTGCTGAATTATCATAATCATAAGTTGTTTGTTAACATCTGCAGCTTTATTGAAGACATTCAATTTACAAAGTGTAAATTTAGATCAAAATCAGGATCTTTCTTGATTTTGAGCTTCCAAAGTGAAAGTCTTGGTTCATTTCCATCATGCAGCTTCTACAGAACTCTAACTTTACTTTCCAAATGGACTCACTACAAACTGACAGTCATCTTAACGCCGTGAATCAGAGACAATAACAAACCATCAGCTGTTTGTTTCCTGGACTCACTGATAATCTGGGCCCTGCTTGGCGGCTCCTCTGCTGCTCTTCCTGACATCCTCCTGAGACGTCTGCTGCTCCACGCGTTCCTCCGTCATCTCAGCCTGGACGTCCCGCTTCCTGCCGCCGAGACGTAAGGTGAGCCGCGGCTGTACCTGCACCCCCTCCGTCTCACATGTCCCGGCCAATCAGACTGTAGGATGAAGTGGTGTGTGAATGCGTGTGTGTGAGTGTGTTTAAACCTTTGATCGGTGACATTTCACCCTGCAGTGTTTGGAAACTAAAGCTTCATCTTTTTAAAAAGTGGCGGCCTGGAGGAGCAGAGGGGAAACACAGTGAAGCTCAACAACAAAACGTTTCACACAAACAGGCTGAAATCTGGACCACATGTTACACATGGAAAGAAGTAACTGCCAAAAAACTTTTAATAATTTACAAAAAAAATGGAAAATTTCTCAGCTCCAAAAGTGAAAACTTTGCTACAAAATCTCTGAAATTTTGAGATTAAGCTTAGAAATTTCGTACAAAAACTTTTGAAATTTTTTTGTTTCAAAAAAAGACAAAAACTTGCTAGAAAAAAAAAAAAACTGAAAATATTAGATTAATTCTAGAAACCTGAGAAATTTTGTTTTTAGCTCCAAATGTCAAAACATTGCCTGGAAAAACAGACTTTAAAATATTTAGATTAATCTCTGAAATCTTCTGGAAAAAAAGTTAATTTCTGTGCTGAGTTGAAAATTTCACACCAGAATAAAACATGTTGACTGGAGGATTTATTTAGTTTCTGTTTATTTACAGACTGATGAAGCAACTTCACAGATCCAACCTGATGCACTTTGAAACACAAACAGAGACGAACCTGAAGCCAAATCTTTACTCCACGATATTTTGAAAACATAAAATCTCCTTCAGATTTTCCTGCACATCTGCTCCTCCTTTCTGCTGTTGAGACTGATAGATTTTTGTTTTTCTCCTCCACAGACTGACCTTCACATCCTCCCACCACTTCCTGTCTTCTTCTTCTTCATTTCTGCCAGTAGTAGCATCCGGTTGTTGACCATGTGACTCGTGTGACGTGAAAAAATGTTTTCAGTTCAGATTTGCAAAGTAAACCAGTTTCAATCTTAGTGCAGCTGTTTTTTAAACTGCTGCGTTTCCATTCAGCAAATTAATTTTCAAAATCTTAAACTGTGAAATTATCTGGCCAATAAAAACGCTGCTGCTGTTCTGGCCTGAATGAAGCTTTTCAGGAAACTTTTGGGAAACAACAAACTTCCTGCAGAAACAGTTTGATGAACTGCAACATTTTGTGTTGCGGCCGAAGGGTTTGATCAGGGCAGTAAAGTTTTTCAGCTCGTGTTGCACCATAACGCATCAGAAACTGTGTGTTCCAGGACGCGGCGTGCCGCCTCAGCCTGAGCGTTTGTCTCAGGTAAACATGGCGGGGCATGTGGGTGGATGACCCTCCGCCCCGACCCCTCTGACTATCTGCTGCTCTGTTTGTTTGCTTTGATAGCTGCTCCATTTTCTGCTGCCCTAATTATCAGGCTGCTGTTTTTATGCTGCAACAGACTGAAGCTGCTGGACAAACTCACCTCGTTTCCTCACGTTCTGCTCCGTTTTGCTTTATTTGCTGGTTTTTCTGTTTGACTCTGAAACTGATCAGTTCTTTTCTTTCTTTGTTGTCTCAGTTCAGTTCCTTTATTTTAGTGCCAGGGGGAATGTCTGGCATTTTAAACACAAAGTACAACAAAAAAAAATACATGAACAATATCAAAAACAGATAAAACACCAATTTATCAATATATAAAACTGAATTACAACCACCTATAACCTTTGCCCTCTGCAGGCAGTCAATTTATTTTTAAGTTATAAAGCATTTCTATAACAACTGAAACTATCATAGTTACTTGATTATACTGTGAAATAGGATTGTGTGTCTTGAGAACACAGTACTGCCACTTTAAGAGGGTTGTAAAATTATAAAATCAACTTTTTGTCATGCTGTAATGTTGACTGATTGATTTCTCTTTCAGTCTGATTCAAAATGTTTCCTGAGTTGCTGAGTGATGCATCTCCATGGAACCGGCACCATCTGCCCAGGATCTGAACCGACCGGTTCTCCTGAACCCGGCGGTTTCCACACAAAATGGAAACCGATTGTTTCACAACAATCTGCAGCTTTAAAGGTGCAGCAATGAGGACGAGATGAGAGGGGCACAAACAGCTCTCTGCCTTTCTGTGGGAGTGATGGACAGCGTTAAGACCCGCCTCCGGGCTGTGATTGGTTGTTTCTGATTGAGTCAGTGTGTTTCTGCAGAATGATGCAGCGCCACGGGGAGGAGGCAGAGGAAGAGCTGAACCCTCAGAGCCGCATAAAAACAGTTACACAGATCATTTCAGGACCAGCGGATGGATGTCTCATTGATTCCTGCAGCAGCTTCTGACCAACAAACCAATGATCCAGAGCGCTGCAGGTCCAGAACCAGAACGCTGCAGGTCCAGAACGCTGCAGGTCCAGAACACTGCAGGTCCAGAAAGCTGCAGGTCCAGAAAGCTGCAGGTCCAGAATGCTGCAGGTCCAGAACGCTGCAGGTCCAGAACGCTGCAGGTCCAGAACACTGCAGGTCCAGAACGCTGCAGGTCCAGAACGCTGCAGGTCCAGAAAGCTGCAGGTCCAGAACGCTGCAGGTCCAGAATGTTGCAGGTCCAGAACGCTGCAGGTCCAGAACACTGCAGGTCCAGAACGCTGCAGGTCCAGAACGCTGCAGGTCCAGAACACTGCAGGTCCAGAACGCTGCAGGTCCAGAACACTGCAGGTCCAGAAAGCTGCATGTCCAGAAAGCTGCAGGTCCAGAACGCTGCAGGTCCAGAAAGCTGCAGGTCCAGAACGCTGCTGCTGCAGTTCTGACTACAACCAGGAAGATGGAGACACCACCCGGTTCTACAGTAGTTCGTTGAGCAAAGACACTTTAAATACTGCTGGTAGTTTATAAATCACTGAAGATCTGCTGTGGTTATATCAACCTCCAGATCTCTCAGGTTCTTCTGGTTCTGGTTCTGGTTCTGTTCTGCATCCCCAGAACCAAACATAGAGAAGCAGCATTCAGCTTCTATGCTCCACAAATCTGGAACAAACTTCCAGAAAACTGTAAAACAGCTGAAAGTTCCTTTAAATCTTGGCTAAAGTCCAGCTGGTTTTTGGAATGAAATTAGTGACACATTAATAAACCTTTAATGGACCTCAGTAAAATGCTTCATCTGTTGACTGCTTTCTTTGATCTTTTGGTTTCCATAGAAACCAGGTGGATGGTGGTTTCACGGCATTTTTCTGCAGCTGCAGGAGCAGAAAAATGTTCCAGTTTGACCAGAATTTCCGACCCAACAGGAAGTAGTTGTTGTTGTTGTTGTTTGTATTGCTTATCGCAGCAGATGGAGGATCATTCTCAAGCCGTGTTTCTTTGTGTAGATCATTTGTTTTTAGGGAACCGTTCCCACCATCTCTGGGCTTCCAGCAGGTTGATAAAGACCAGGTGAGCAGCTCAGGTACAGCAGACTCAACCAGCCAATCACAGCCACAGACAGGTGAGTTCAGCTTCATCCATTCATCTCTCTGTAGCTGTTCAACAGTAAAACTGTCACTGAGCAATTTCACATGGAAACCGTCATTTTTACCAGCTGGGTTCATATTTTGTCATGTTCCGTGTTTCTCTGTGTGTTTATTTTTGTCCTCTGTTCTCTTCCTGTTGTCCTGTTACCCTCTGTGTATTTAATCCCACCTGTGTCCTGCGTTCCTCATCGGGTCCTTGTGACGTCATCCTGTTGTTCCCTGTCATCCTGTTGTTCCCTGTATTCCTGCTGTTCCCTATCATCCTGTTGTTCCCTGTCATCCTGTCATCCTGTTGTTCCCTATCATCCTGTTGTTCCCTGTCATCCTGTTGTTCCCTGTCATCCTGTTGTTCCCTATCATCCTGTTGTTCCCTATCATCCTGTTGTTCCCTATCATCCTGTTGTTCCGTCATCCTGTTGTTCCCTATCATCCTGTTGTTCCCTATCATCCTGTTGTTCCGTCATCCTGTTGTTCCCTATCATCCTGTTGTTCCCTGTCATCCTGTTGTTCCCTGTCATCCTGTTGTTCCCTATCATCCTGTTGTTCCCTGTCATCCTGTCATCTTGTTGTTCCCTATCATCCTGTTGTTCCCTATCATCCTGTTGTTCCCTGTCATCCTGTTGTTCCCTGTCATCCTGTTGTTCACTATCATCCTGTTGTTCCCTGTCATCCTGCTGTTCCCACTTGTGTGACCAGTTTGCTACTGGTGTTGACCAGGTAGCAAACTGTGCTGACTGTGTTTTGTGGACGTTTGGATTCATATTTATCATTAAAACAACCTTTATTTATACTGCCTGGGTCCCCAAGCGTCTGCCTCACCACCTTCACCTGCTATTCATGACATATTTGTCCAGTTTTTCTATCAAATCCTTTTACAATCTGGAAATGTTTCTGTTTTGTCTGAATTTTCTGCTGGATTCAAGCTGCCTTTAGAACAACTGGTTCTGCTTTATCAATGCACATAAACTATATTTTATTTTGTTTGTTGCAGCTGAATTACTGTGAGAAATAGATCTTTCATATTTATCAAATATAAAAACTCCAGTTTGTTTCCTGTATTGACTTTTGTAAATAAAATCATTTGTTTCTCCTCTGGAACCAGACATGTTTCATTAGATGTGTTCTCCATCAACGTGTTTCTCATGTTTGGTTTAATGTTGATGCAGGAGCCAAAGATGCCGAAGTTCATCACCCACATCGATGTTTCTCTGAGCAGTGATGAGGAGCTTTGGCTTAGTAATAATGGCTACACCAAACTTCCTCTGGATCTGAACAAAGAAGCAGCAGGAAACAACATCTTTCTCTGGTACAGAACCGGAGACTACAGAGCCATCACCAGGATCCCGTTTTCCTTCAACGACTGGATGAAAAAAGGTCTGATGAGTGAAGGTTACCGCCTGGTCAACAAAGAGCTCCAGGGGGGCAGCAACGTCTTCCTGTGGTTCTTCAAAGGTTATACTGAGTGTGACGTCCCAATCATGGAGCTGGACCTGTCCACTGATGAAGAGGATGATCCCAAAAAGGCCCGGCCTCAGTGGGAGAGGTCCGCCTGCCATCTGAACCGGAGAGCTGGAGGAGACTGGATCCACCTGTGGATGAAGAGGCAGCGTCAAACCTACATCTGTGACATCCAGGCCAGTGCTGGCGACACATCAAGCCATGAATTGTTCCGTCAAGGTTACACCCGGATAGATGAAGACGTCAACAGAGGTTCTGGTGGGCCTGAAATCTTCATCTTTTACCAACAAACCGCTGATGAGAAGAAGGCCATCAGAGATCTGAAGATCTCCACTGAAACGTCGAAGGAGAGTCGATTGGTGAAAGCAGGGTATCAGAAAGTGAAAACAAACCTGAACGATGGAACCAACAAACCTCCCATCACCTTCATCACTGTGATAAACACGGTGGCAAAGGAAGAGCATGTCAAAGCCGGCCTCAACGTCATCGATACAAATCTCAACTTGAAAAATTCAGGCCACAAAATGTTCCTGTGTTTTAAGTAAAGGTTGATCGATTCTGAGCCAATAATCACTGATCATATCTTCTATCTGTAATCTGTCACATGAGTTTTCTGTCAAATATTTTCTCTGAATCTGATTTCTGGCCAATAAAGTTGAGCATCTGATTATATCTGAGAAACGTATTGATTATCGATCACTCAGTCAAAACATCAATATCACATATTGATTTATTATTTTCTCCTTGGGGAAAGGTTTCCAGCAGCAAGAGTAAAAGAGTATTTAGTAAAAAGCTCCTCAGTGCTGATCATTAATTTTTAAAACTTACATCAAAATATAAAGTCAAAAGGAAAAATAACAAAATTGGGCAAAATAAAAAAGTTTTCAAATCAGTTTATTTAATAAAAGCAACTTTTATTTATTTTTATTTATTTTATTACAAACTGCTGGTGTGTCTCTGTTGAATTTTTGTTTTCATTCAGTGGGTAGAAAATACAGAAGTTTTACTCCAGAAGGAGTTAAAAAAAAAAAAAAATAATAATAAATACATATATATATATATATTTTTTTTTTTTACTTTCTTTCTTTTAAAGGTTACTCAAGTAACTGTAGCTGAGTAAATATACCAAACTCTGTATTGAACAGTTTTTCCTAGAAGTGCAGAGTAAGGACTTTAATTTGTGCAGCTTTCACACATGATGCAGTTACAACTCAAAACATGAAACACTTTTCTTCATTTATCTCCCATTTATTTATTATTTTACAGTTTGTCTGGAAGTAACTTAAAGTTTCATATCAGATACTAAAACGCATTTTTTGCCTTTTTTAACTGAACATTAAAATAAGGAATTAAATGCATTAGTGTTGCCTTATCAGCAGATTCAGGGTTTATAACTCTTATCAGGCCTGGAACAACGGCGCCCCCTTGTGGCGGAACTGAACTTTCATATGAAGCTACACTAGCATTAGCATTGTTTGTAATTACGTCACACCAGTTGTTGTTATGGCAACTGATTCCTTACTGGCGGAGCAAACGAGAAAATATAAAATCTGTGGTATTAAGTGTGCCATGTTATTTTTTATTATTTGAAAGTGAAATAAACTGAAAAACTTTTTTTTTACAATATATTTCTTGAATTTTGCATGTATGAAAAGAACAAACATTTAAACTAACACGAAATTAAAATTCAGCCAAAAATAAAAAATAAAAACAAATTATTTGTATATGTATGTAATGCATAGAGGTAAATACACATAAATTACTTTCCAACTCTATCCTAAGTAAAAGTATTGCTCTTCAAAAACATATATTAAAATATTAATACTATATGAATTGAAAAATACTTAATTCACACTGAATAAGTATTGGTAAAATAACTAAAAATAATAAATCGTTTTTCCATTTGGTTGGTTTTATATGTAGTTGCTTTAAGTAGGCTATATTTATGATGCCAGCTTGATGGTGCAGCTGATTAAACCGCTCTGAATAATATTATCGTTTATCACGATAACTTCTGGGACAGTTTATCGTCCAGCCGCATTTGTTATCGTGCCAGGCCCGCTGCTGGAGGCGCCCACCGCCTCTGAGCCTCACTGCGGCTCTGGCGCCTGACAATGACTTGAATGCTGATGATCGTGGAGATCAACAAAGGAGACGAGGAGAGAGGAGATGAAACGCTTCCTGAGCTCTGAGGAGGATGGAGAGCCGCTGACAGACTGCAGGGAGCTGTCACACAACCTCCCCGCCTCCTCCTCCTCCTCCTCCTCCTCAGCCCACAGACACGCGGCCCTGTCCTCGCTCCAGACCCGGGGACCAGGCGGCGGGTCGGAGCCGAGGAGATCCGCGCTGAAACGCAGCCGAGGCGGCCAGGAAGGACGAGCGGACCCGGAGGAGGCGGCGGATCATCCAGCGGCTCCGGGGATCGTCGTTCAGCGGCGGCTGCAGCCTCAAGGACGCGGCGGAGGAGCGGAAGGTGTGGAGATGATTTCAGCGGCCGGCAGGGATGCGGACGGGAATAATAACAGCAGCAGCAGCAGCAGCATCTCTGAGCCTCCAGCGGCCAAAGGCAAGGAGGAGCGGAAGGGGAAGAACCTGATCCGGGGCTGGAAGAGGGACCGGGACGCCGCCGCTCCTCCCGCCCGGATCAGGAAGGAGAAGCCCGGCGACGATGGCGCGTCTCCTCCGCCTTCCGTCTTCCTGCCGGAGCATCACCTGGGACCCGGAACCGACTCCCGCATCCCCGCGGGAGACAGCGGCACCATCAGCGGAGGCTCCGGGAATTTAGCAGCGGCGGACTGTGGAGGAAAGAGCGGCGGAGGAGCTATTGTTGTCCGGCGGCTGCACGACGAGCCTCCGGCGGCCAAGAAACACCGAGGAGCCGAGAAGGTAGGCGATGCATCATCCACAGGCACAAAACAGGCTTTATTCCAGACATACAATAAATACATATCGTGAGGGATGCAGGTGTGAAGGCCACAAACACACAAACGGAGCATCTTTTGTTGCTGCCCAGCTGCTGTCATTGTTCCCGGGCTGATCAGCACAGATCTCTGATTTTCTCTTTCTTCCTCTTTTGGGGACATTTAGAGGAGGATGGATGCATGTTTGAACAAATCGTTTCCTCTGGATGCTTTGTTTGCTTTTTCCCATGTGGGAAAAAAACCTCATGATGTCAAATTTATTCACATTTTATGTCATCAACCCCGTTTCTTTATTTTTATTTTGTACAAAAAGGCTGACAGGTTGTGCTTCTGAAGTGATTTTTGGGAGCCTTAAATAAGTCATCCAGAGGGAGAAGATGGAGGAAGATGAAGGGAAGGGTGGAGGGGTGAGGTGAGGAAAAGAGATGTATGATGGAGAGAGAGCGAGGAATTTGATTTGACAGCAGAGGACGCAGGCTGGAAGAGTCTGGCAGACAAAGAGAGGATGTCCAGGAGGAGTTTGTGTCTGCAGGAGAGACGCTGCTTTGTTTACGTGTTGATCTGGAGGCTTTTCTAAAAACCATTTCCTGTCATGCAGAGTCTGAGCTCCACTCAGCTGTTTGGTGTCGGTTCAGTTCGTGGCTGGACTGCAGCAGCTTTACGTCATCAAACGCTGAAAACTCTGGACTGAACCGAGCAGAACCGTCCGGGATCCTGATGGATCCTCACTGCTAAAGAGGAGCTTCTCAGTTGTGATGGCTGCAAGCTCACATTATAACAATAATAAGGTTTGCTGCTGTCGCTGTGCAGATGATGCTCTGCAATCGGTGCCTGGAGGAGCTGAAGTTACAGATCAACCTTCCCGACCCGTCAGAGGTTCTGGTTCCGGTCCAAACGTGGAGAAGCAGCTTTCAGCTTCTAAGCTCCACAAATCTGGAACAAATGTCTGTAACTCTAAAACCCACCTGGTCAGAGGTGATTTTGATCATAATAAATAGAGCATTGATCAATATATTTGATATTGTATTGATTATTGTAGCAATGGCAAAATTACTGGTTTTCACAATTCAGTCATGTTGCTGGATTGATTGATTGATTGATTGATTGATTGATTGATTGATTGATTGATTGATTGATTGATTGATTGATTGATTGATTGATATCTCTGGACCAATCTAGTGTCGACATGTAGCTTCAGTCATTGCAGCTGTAAACTAGAGATCAGGATGAACTTTGACCCGAACCTTTTCAGAACCACATAAAGAGAGTCACAAAGTCGGCCTTCGATCAGCTGAAGAACATTTCCAGGGTCAGAGGTCGAAGGTCTCAGCAGATCTGGACAAACTCATCCATGTGTTTATCTTTATTCGTATCGATTCCTGCTGCTGCTGCTGGCGTTCTGACTAAAACCAGGAAGAAAGAGCAAATCACCCTAAAGTCCCTCCACTCACAGAAAAAACTTTGAAATACTCTTAGTTTATAAATCACTATATATTACAGATCTGCTGGAACGTTAATTAATTCTAGTCTGGATTAGGACTTTTTATTATTTCACTTTGCTACTCAGGGTGATTTATATTGTGTTTTACTTGTTGTGTTTTTGAACGGCCTTGTTGCTGGATGTGCTATGCTAATGAACTTGATTTGTTTTAGTGGAAAAGATGTTAATCTGTTTAGGAACGATCATTACAGACAGGAAACATCCGAGGAAACGACTGAATCAGGTTCAGATAAAAACCGCAGGAAAGAGAACAATCGTCTTCAGCGAAGGAATGTGGCTGAGAAAAATCTGAAATGTTAAATAATTTCCACACAACGTGAAGTGAAGTCAGTGGGTTGGGCTGTATAAAAACCACGGATCAGTGAACCAGAGGAAAACACTAGTATTGTTTTCTGTTGCTGTTTGTTTTAATCTCATTTATCAGAATTTATTTCTCTGCAGTTCCTGTAAAGATAATTGAGTCTCTTCTGGGTAGGAAATTATAAACTTTTGGTGTTTTCAGTTTTTGTAAAGGACATTTAAGATGAGCCTGTTTATGTTTAAGAGTCTGAGCTAAAATATATTTTCTGTTATAAAACTTCTTGAACAACCAACCAATCAGGTTTATTTGATGGGTTGGTAAATGTGCTATAATAAAAACACACCATGCAGTCAGTAACTGAGAAAACCATGAACAAACATGACATTTTGATGAGTGACGCTATTTATAATTGTGACACTAAATTTAAGTTGTAGTTTCTCTGGATAATAAAAAGTTTTCTCTGGATAATAAATCGCAGTAAAATCTCCATCTTTGTTACATTGATATGGTGGATTGTTTGGGTCTTAAAAACAATGGTAGCTGTTAGCAACCATGTTAGCATCTGGAATGTTATGATGACCTGCACTGATGGCTGACCCTGTCCAAACCTCCGGCTCAGACGGCGGACATGCTGGTTAGCAACCGCTACTTCCTGCTTATTAGCCATATGCAGCGTTAGCATCTGATGAAATCACGCTTTGTGTGGCCTGGTGGATTCGCTCCAACTAGAAGATGGAAACTCAGCAACTTTGCTTGTTTTTTTGTTTGTTTTTGCTACATTTTAAAAGTGAACTCAAACACATTTTAAAGTATCGCTTTAGAAACGGTTCTGAATTTAAAGTAACTTCTTCAATCTTACTATTTAAAAAGTCACATGAGGTAGTTTTGAGTTTTTCAAAAAAAACAATCAATGCGCTAAAGGAGAGATGAAAATAAATTAACCAAATAATTTCTTCCATAACGATCGCTGCCATTCTCTGGTGGGTCTGCGCCTTACGTCTTGTTTAGTTACGATTCGATAAAGTCACGCTTTGAGTTTCCTGGTTGATTCTCTCCAAACTCTTAGATGGAAACACATAAATCACCTTTTCTTTTTTTTTGTGAAATTTTAAAAGCTGTCTCAACATGTTCATGACATCATCTGGAGGCACAGCGACTGCAACTCCTGGACCGGCGATCGATAGATTCCTTCAGTCTGACAAACCAAGATGGTTTCGGTTCTAAAGATTCAAACCCTGGAGAAACGATGAAGAGACGTTCTCGATCCGCGCTGAGAGGAATAAAATAATCCAGCTGCTGCTGAAGCTTTTATCTACGTGGCAACAAGATGCTGGAGTTAGCTGTGTGTGAGCGGCTGCTCTGTGTCCCCGTCCGTCAGGCCGTCCGTCAGGCCGGTCCGTCAGGCCGGTCCGTCAGGCCGGTCCGTCAGGCCGTCCGTCAGGCCGTCCGTCAGGCCGGTCCGTCAGGCCGTCCGTCAGGCCGTCCGTCAGGCCGGTCCGTCAGGCCGGTCCGTCAGGCCGTCCGTCAGGCCGTCCGTCCGTCAGGCCGGTCCGTCAGGCCGTCCGTCCATCAGGCCGTCCGTCAGGCCGTCCGTCCATCAGGCCGTCCGTCAGGCCGGTCCGTCAGGCCGTCCGTCAGGCCGTCCGTCCATCAGGCCGTCCGTCAGGCCGGTCCGTCAGGCCGTCCGTTCATCAGGCCGTCCGTCAGGCCGGTCCTGCAGGACTTTAATAAAATCTCCTCAACGCTCGTTAAAATGATTTGGTTTTTCTCTCTGTGAAAGTCTCGGAGACGATTCGAGTTTGGATCTGTTTGGTGGCGTTGTTGCCGTTTGGTGTGATTTAAAAGTCACTTCAACTGTAGGAAAAGTAAACGCGATGCACAGAACCAGTCAGCTGAGTGAGTCCTCTACATGAATTATTCACATTTCTTCATTTCATTCAGAATCACTCTTTTCTCTCCTGCTTTTCTTCTCCTTGCTAACCTGCTAGCAGGTTAGCATCTCATTAAGATTGAAGATGGAGGACTAAGAAACCCAAGAAAGTGATTCTTACCAACTAAGAAGAAAAGTGTGAGGAAGCAAAAACCAAAACATAATTTTATTTAAAGACTAAAGAGAATTTAAAAACCAAACTTTCCTACTGAACTCAAAAGCTACAGTAAACACAGAGTCTAAACATTTGAAAAACCATTAAAAATACAAACCTTTTCACATAAATATTTTTTATGTAAGTAGGCCTGAGACAATAAATTAAAATCAGCTGAATAATTTCCATTTGGTTTATTTATTGTTTTTCTATTTTTGGTTGATAAAAGTTTTCAGTTTGGTGTTTTGGTCTCAATAATCCGTTTTTGAAGGACAGTTTTGTTTACAGAAACGTCATAATTCATTTTATTTGTCATTTGTTTTATTTTTTTTGGATATTTTCCAGTTTCAGTGTCAAATGTTCACTGGAATATAAAGTTTATTGTTCTTTGAGAATGAGTTCTTGCGTTATTATGCCGTTACCTTTAGACAATATTATCGTTTATCTTCTGGTAGAATTTATGAGCCATCAGTTTGTCATCATGCCAGTGATTATAAAAGTTCTGTAATCAGCACCGCTTTGATTTTATCCAACATTTGACATCATGGATGGATTTTCACTCAGGGAAATGAGTGAAATTCCTTCAAATGAGAGGAAAATAAACGTATCTGGTGTTTATTCTGTTTTTGTTCTGATATTTACATTTCTCAACAGTAGCTTCAAACTTTCTCAATTGTTTTGTAAATGTTGACATTTTAAACATTATAAACCGTCTAGAAAAACACTAGAAAACCTTTGAATTATGCATTGTGCTCAGTAACCCCCTGATTATCATTCATGTTTTAGATTATTATATGAAAACAAAAGCATGAGGCGGAAGCTGCTCAGGTTCACAGCTAAACACGTTTAGGTGATAATAAACTAAAACAGAAGTAAAATGTGTAAATCCCTCCAGAGGAAACCTGCCCTTATTTGGCTTCTTGTTTGCCTGGTTGATGTTTTCCTGTGTGAGTCCAGGCGTCACCTGAGGCTCATAATCTGCAACTTTCATTTTCAGCAGAGACCTCAGACGGTTATCTAACAGGAAGTCAGACGTCTTTTCCAAACGCACGTCTGATTTTCTGCAGCTGCAAATCGCCTGGATGTGGAATCCAGACCGTCGGAGATCTGACTCATCCCTCGCTCTGAGAGATTTCACAGGCTGGGAGAGTTGATTTAAAACGGGGACAAAGCCTGATGTCGGCGCGTCAAAGCAGATAAATCTGACTCCACGTTTCTTTTGTTGTATTTCAGCACCAGGACAGATGAAAAGCAGAGATATCATCCAAATTTCTGTAAAAATAACCACATCTGGTGGTAGAATATGAACATCCTGTCAGCTCAGATGGAGGAGAAATCAGAAATAAATTGGTGCCACAAAGAGAAACATGAGAAATATGAGCATGTTGAATTTAGCAGACGATAAAAGCTGATAGGAGAAGAGAAAAATGTGAAAATAAAACAACTGCAGGAGCATTTTTAGTTCCTATTTATGCAATTTTCTAAAGTTTCATGTTATGTATTTAGTGCTTTATTGCATCCAGATTATTTTATTGTTTATTTTTTGCATTATTTTTCAGTTCATTCTCCTTTCATTCCTGTTGAGTCTCAGGTTTCTTATTTCACCTGAATTAACAGACTGAGTTTTTGCAAATTAAGGTTCACATTTTGGAAAACATGTTGCAGAGATGACCGGATTGCTAATCCCAAATTAGCTGCTTTGTAGTCTTTGACTATTTTATTTAAGATCTCTGCAAAATCCAACTTTTCTGTTATTTACAGAAATTGCAGCACATTTAGTGGCACGAACATTTGTTCTTCTTTTCCTGAAACGGTGAATCGATTCACAATCTGGCAGCAAATCACAAACAGTTGCATCACTTTGGATTCTCACATTCTGTTGATTTTCTAACATTAGAGATTCGGCTGCTGAATCAAAACCGATGAATGTGAGCAGAGTTGGCATTTGGCTGGGTGGGTGGAAAGAGGAACCGCGTCAACGAAGCAAAACGATTTTCAGTTCATTTCTTTACTGAATATTTACAGAAACTGTAATGTGACTTTCCCAAAAGTTACAGGTCATTTTCCAGCAGTTTACTGGTTCATTTCCAGAACTAATTCAAAATTTACAAGGTTTGTCTGTTAAATGCTCGCAGTAAATTCCAGAATAACAGCTCATGTTTCCTCAACTTACACATTATTCCTCATACGTCACTTTTTCTGAAATTACAGCGTAACTTTTTGGAAGGTGTAAAATCTGGAAAATATGTTGCAAGAATAAAAAAACTGCTAATAAAACTTTAGCTGCTTCATGGTTTTAACTTAAAATCTCTGCAGAGGGAGAAATCACAAAGAATTCAGATACTTTTCTTGAGTCTTCAGGATAAATTCCTGATTTCTTTCCTTTTCACTTCCTCCCACTTGACAAATGATTGAGCTTGGACTCACTGGGTAACATACAATAAATAAAGAAATTTATTGTTTCTTAAAAAAACAATAAATTCCAGCTTGTAATTAGCGAATGATCCTGACATTTTATTAATATTGAGTCATAATCTCTATTGAGTGCATATTTTTAAATAACTGTTTATTTCACCTTTTTCAACTTTAGTTATGATAGTAACTAACCTTAGAGGTTTTGTGTTTTAAAGCTTTCCAAAAAATATTTTAAAATCGTCCAGAAGTGTTGAAGTGTTCATCTGAGCAGCAGAATGTGCTGCAGGCTGTTTATTCCTGATCCTGCATTTTTCCTGATTCCTCGGCGTTAATTGTTCCTTCTGTCCGACTGCGAGGTGCTTTTCTGTGGCTGTGATTGACGGGAAGTTATTGGTTTCAGAAAATGTAAATGAGGCGGACAGACAGCAGCGGGAGACTCCCTGGTGGATTTCAGAGAAAAGCCGAAGCTTCAGATGTTTTTCAAAATGAGCGAGTGACCTTGAAAGAATGTATTATCTCCTTTTCTTTGAATAACTCTCTCCGCCTCTCCTGTGAATATAATTTAGTTCTTCAGGTTTAATACTAGCAGATTTAACAGGAAGCTCAGAAACTGAGATTTTAAAAACAGACACTTGTATTTTGGTGAAGACATCGATCTCTCTGCTGTTTTCTGATGAAGATTTTTTTTCTTTTAATTTGAGGAAACGGCTGAAAAACAGGAATTTAACAAGATCTGTGCAGCTGGATGAGACTTTGATGAACGGTTGAGCTTTTCCAGAGGTTACAATAAATTATGGCGAACTGGAAATCCTCTAATAGGTCAAAAGGTTTTGGCTGTTTCTATAGAGGGGAATATTTTTACCATTTACTGCACGGAAACATTTTAGTTTTACAGAAACATTTAACTGCCAGAGCTTGGAAATAAATTCAGAGGCAAGAAAACTTTATTGTTTTAAGAAGATAAAAAGCTTGTTCTAATGAGACTTTTATCATTAAAACTAAAAATGTTTTATTTTAAGTAAGAAATGTTGTAACAGTAAAACAGAAACTCTTTCTTTGAGTTTCTAACCGTAACGTTTCCTTACCAGGACCCCCAAACAGCATCAGCTTCTCCTTTCCAAACCCTCAGACAAATAATACAAAATATATAAAGAAATATTCACTTTAAAAAAAATCTCACTTTTATTCACTATTTTATAATTATTACGTTCATTGAGCATAAACACCACCTCATACTTTTTGATTTTTTTTTTGGCAGGTGTTTCTGTGGTGGAATATTTTTACCAGGTAATATATTATGACTTTATTAATCTGATGTTTGTCATAATATATTACCAGATAATCTTCTTTGATTAATCTGATACATTTTTATTTTAGCTTTTTGCAGTAAAATCCTCCACACCAGGACTGATGAACAGTTCCTCTGGTCTTTTTCTTGTCAGAAACTTTTGAAAACTTGATCAATTTGTCAGGATTTAATTAAGAATAAAATAGCCACTGAAAGGGAAGTAGTGCAGTTTCGCTAGCTTGACTTTTACAACCTTAACTTGTAGATGTGCTGCAGAATTTGTTGCGTTTTGGTTCAGTTACAAAACAAAAGCGACTTTAACAGCAGAGCAGAGGCTTAAATGAACTAATCAGGCTCTGTTAGCTTAGCAAACAGCTAATCCATCACAGCGATCACTTATTAATAATCACAAACTAAACATTAAGCCTAAAAACATAAAACTTTAACAGACTGAATGCTCTGTTCTTTGTGTGGGAAATGTTTTAATGTGTTTTAGTGTTGAATCTGCTGTTGTCAGTTGTTATGGCAACAAGTCTGTGTGTAGCACAACTGACACAGAAAAAGAAAAAAGTGCGTTATTCCTGCATAATTTTTCCCTTTGCTGTGGCGAACGACACTGAATGAATAAAACCTCCAGGTTTCATTTAGTTAACGGTTCTACTGAGGCAGAAAACAATCGTGTTTTTTCCCCTCCATCGTTTCGTGCATCATGAAGTTTCTGGATGTTAACAGTCATTACAAAACAAAAACCCACAATAGATGGAAAATTTATTCATTGACTTTAATGAGCTGTTATCTGTTTTGCAGTGATTATGGCTGTTTAATCGTTTTAACATCCATGTTGATAAACTCAAAGACAAAAACGCCGAGTGATGTTCTTGATAATTTTGGTCTAATTCAGCATGTTGAACAAGCAACACACATACACACACACACACACACACACACGCCCACACGCGGACACACACACACACACACACTCACCCCCACACAATCACATACACGCACACACACGCACACACTCAAATATCTGGGATTATTCCAACTCCTGACTCGTCACCAGGAGCGTACAGATTTCCTATTGGAACGTTGTAACCAATAGGAAAATTCAACTGCAATACCACTGTTCAACCCAAAGAGGGCAGCACTGAGCCAGCAGTTAGTTTCTAAGCATCGCAAATCTGGAACAAACTTCCAGAAAACTGCAAAACAGCCGAAACACTGAAATCCTTCAACTAAAATGTTTAAAGTTGCTTTTGAAACATCATGAATGGAACATTGAGCAACATATTTCATGTGTAATGGAGATTTTGATGATGCTGCTCGAAAAAACGTTATTATTTTTTACTTAAAATAAGATATGAAAGCTTATTTTAAGTCAATATTTCCTTAATATTGATGAATTAGTATTTGATTCATTGACAGATTATTTCACTCATAACAAGTCAGTTCTCTCATAGTGAAAAATGTGTCGATGGAACTCGTATTTTCATCAATATTAATCAATATTTGTTTAAAATAAGCTGTGAAATTTAGCTGAAAAGTTACTTATGATGTAGTTTTGCCTCATTTTAAGTGGAAGCTACTTTTACAATAAACAAGAAATTCTTGGTAAAACCTTTTTGTTTTTGCAGTGAGTTAATCAGAAAAAAGAAGTTAATTTGGGGATTATTTACACTGTAAAAAAAGCCACATTTACCTAGAAATATCAGAAGAAATGAACAAATTGCATGTAAGCATTATCTTTGAGTGTTAAAAATGAAAAAAAATTAAAAACTAATTGTTTTGAGCATCAATGCTAAGATGTTCTAATTCTCCAGTCAGATATTAAATGATCTGCAGGTTTTCTCCATTATCACATCAGATTAAATCGTTTCAGACAAACTGCACCGCAACCAGATTGACTAATCAGCTTGACTCTCATGATTTTCCGTTTGACCTCGTTCCTCGGCAGCGTTGATGAAAGACGGGCTGGAAAACAAGCGGAGGAGCAAATGGCGCCGTGTTGTGTGTTTTCAGAGCAGCAGCTGAGAGTCCATTAGCTGTTAGTGTGAAAAGGCTCCGTCATTCAGCAGACCCTCATCCACTCCCACCTGAACACACACAATCTCCTCACACATCCAGTTCCGCCATGTTGGTTAAACAACCTGCAGAGTTTAAAATAAAGCTGCTGCATCAGCTGCTTCCAGACCTCATCAGTTCTTAGCATCTTTTCAGCAATTTCTGGCTTCCAGAGAAGGAATCCTTCACCCAAAATGGAGATTATTATTTCCAGATGATATATTTTTAATAACCTACAGTACAGTAATCTGAATTTATATGGACTATAAACCTTTTATTTGGAAGGTTGCGTTTAGCTGAAGCAGTTTGTAAAGTTACATAGTAAAACATTAACAGAAATAATGTGGTTTATTTATCATAGAGAAAAACACGTCATACCTTCACCATGTCATGAAGATATGATACATTTAGATAGAAAATGAAATATTTCATTTTAAAGTTAAATATTTATCTTGTAAACTAAACACTCCATGTGTTTATATATATATATATATATATATTTTTATTATTATTTTTATTTATTTATTTTTTTGCCGGCTTCACCGCAAACAGCCATTTTACCGCAAACAGCCGCTTTAATTGTTTCTAAGGTTGTGGAGCTGCAGCCTGCAGACATCATGATCATGTCCGATGTTTTTTCCTTCACTTGGTTTCAATGCCATTAGAGCCTGTCATTGAATTTCAATTCAAAGGTGTGTGTGTGCGTGTGTGTGTGCGTGTGGGGGTGTGTGTGCGTGTGTGTGTGTGTGTGTGTGTGTGTGTGTGTGTGTGTGTGCGTGTGTGTGTGTGTGTGTGTGTGTGTGTGTGTG
>CAEGAD010085946.1:0-26096 GCA_903067055.1 Poeciliopsis paucimaculata | reverse complement strand
CTCAGTCCAGAAATGTGCAGTTCTAGGCACAGCAAAGATACTGCGCAGAACCCTCAAGCTCCCAGGCCTCTGGTAGAGGACCCGAGCTCAGAGGATAGGAACCACCCGCGGTGGGTGAGAAGGGATTTTTTTTTTTTTTTATACACATATAGACTTTATATTCAGTGCATGAAAGTATTCATATGTCATTTGTTGGAATTAAACTTAAAAAATAAATAAATATGAATATAATTACATTATTATCTTCACATAATGTAATTATATGAATTACTTTAATTATAATTCATATAATTGCAATATATTATATGAATTATAATAGTGTAAAGGTAAAGTTAACCTATCTAAAGGTTAACTTTAAAAGGTTGAAGTTAACCTATTTTAAAATTAATTGGTGCATTCTCACTGTATTTACTTTGGCAATTTATATATTTTTCCTTTTATGTCTATTCTGTCACTTTCAGTCCTCCATACAAAGATTATCCACAGGACAATTGCATGTGTTTGCAGTCATTTTTCGGTGCATGAAGTGCAGGTGTAAATGCACCTGAATTGGTTGGTGTGGCCAGCAACAACTTATTTGGATTTAAAGTAACAAGAGATCCTAAAACTGAGAAGGTCAAATGTAAATATCTATAAATGATTTTGATGAAACATTCTGGTGAACAGGTTTTGTACAGGCCATACATGAATCCTAAGCTGTCCAAGAATGGATTTCAGGATGCCCTTTTTTTAATTGCAAAACACACAAAAAATTCACCATAATTGGGCACTTATGTATGTGTAGAATTCTGAGAAAGCAGATTAATTTATTTAAATTTGGAAGAAGTTGTAACGTAACCGATGTGGAAAAAGGGAAATGTTGTGAATACTTTGCACTGTATGCATTCACCTCATGTAGCCATTTGTTTGGAAACCTCCCCAGCTCAGTTCAGGGTAAGCTGTTGTCATGGCAACACCTGTCCCCTCAAATTACAGATAACATCACAGGAGCTAATTCAGAAAAAGAGGTTTTAGCCGACTATTTATTTATTTTATTTTTTTACAGATAAGACCTTTCCTGGAGAATCATTCTGGGAAAAACAATGAACCAATTGACGCTCGCCATGAAATCCATGTATAATTTCCAGTCAGATCTGTGAGCGTAAAACTGTGGCATATGGTGACCGGTTTGTGCGGTCAGAACTGTTGACCCATATTTGAATTCATGGCACCTGCACAGATCATTAGAGCATAGGAACTTAAATGAGGAGAAAAACAGCCGAGCATCCCATTCACCCAACGTCCGCTACTAAACTTTTCAACAAACAGGTTTGCATAAAGACATTATGCCTGGGTGACTAATGCATCTAAGGACCTTACTAAATAAAAATGCGATGTTAAATATCAGATTAACATTGATGGATGCAGAGATGGAAGTTTACATTAGTTTTCATAAGTCTTATGTAATCCATTTTATTTTCAGATATGGAGTGATTGTTTTTTACTATTTCACAATAAAGGAAAGAAAAAAAACCGGACCCAAGCAGAGGATGTACAGTGGTATTTATAAGAAAACAGAAAAAAAAGAACTTTATAGAAAAAAAATTGCTACAGCTAACATATTGCTGCTCTAATAGCCCACGTATCATTCAGGAAGTTGTTGTTGTCTGTGATGAACAATGAATTTTGGGTATGAATGCATAAAACGGATACATTTCAAAACAATCCCTGTCATTCAATAAATCAGCAGAGTCTGGAGCACTTAATCTCATGCATATTTAATGAGGATATATTAAAAACGTGCTCACTCATATTGGGCACGCTCAGCTGTGTGCTGATGCTATATTTAGAGCCTCCCTCCACTGTTTCTGGCTCCGCACGTGAGGCTTTGGGAATGTCAACAAAAGGCAGCAGATAACAAGATGGAAAATGGGAAATGTCAGAGATGACAGAGCTGCTGTAAGTATCTGGGCGGATTTTTTTTGTAAATATTGCCACCTTGATTAGCGTCAGGCTTAGAAGTGAAATACTGGCCTTTTGCCTGTCAGGCACAGGCATGGTTATTTAGGTTTAACTCTCCTTATCCCCACCCTGTGTGAAATGATTTGGAGGAATGCTATTTTTAGGACAGTATAGTCATGTGTGAAGCCATAAAGATAAAAGAGAGACGGAAAGCAATAATGCAAAGAAACTAAAGCTAATGACCAGATATCTGCAGATTGGAATGATATTTGTTTTCTTACAATATATCTTTATGATAAAAAGTCAAGATTTTTGTCTTGGGGAGGGATGTTAGTATTCATCCTTATTTCATCTCTTTCATTTTCAATAATTCATCTCTTATTGAATTAAAGAGACTCAGTTGCCTTCTGTCCACATTTGTATTTCATAGTTCTTTATAAGCATGAGATTTCTGAAAAATGTACTACTCAGGACCACATGACTGATACATTTCACCTCTAACTTGTTTTCATGCATATACACATTCTGTCCGTACTCTAAGCTGAATTTTGCAGTGCCAGGTTCTCCGGCCCGTCCAGCTCCCCAGCCAATATGATCATCTGATCTTCCTGACCCGGCCCACTCCTGGCTTCCTTCTCATCTCATTATCTCCCTCAGTTCTCGCCAGATTGCGCGCTGGTCTTGGCCGTCCATTTTCAGCTTTTGTTGTGCCAGCCATCTTTGCTTCCTGCTCATGACCTTTTAGCCTGTTGTTGGCTTCTGATCCCTGCCAATGTTATATTGATTGCTTGCCCTCCCGGTTTGATCCTCAGATTTTTTTCTTTCTGCAAGGAAAAGATCAAACTGCATTTTATCCCCGTATCTATGTAGGTCAGCCTTTCCTCAGCTTTTGTTTCTGGAAAAAAAGGTTTTCCTCTTTGATTTTCCACTACAGTTGATAATCAAAGGAAGTACTTTTAAGGTTTACTTAGCCCAACTGGTGCTGCTTCTGTAGCTTGTAGTTCAGAAGGAACTGACCTGTCACTGGCCTTAGATATTGCAGGCATTTCAACTGCAGCAGAGATTGACATTAACTTTCTCAAGTACCTAAGTGCATCCTTGCCTTGTACGCCTGCAGTACACACCTTGCATGGAGGACAAGGACTTAGCTTTGGATTTGTAAATTCAGTTTCTGGTATGTCTTTTTTAGTTAAAGGACAATGTCATTTCCACCTGCCTGACTCTACCTCGTAAAGTTTACTCTATAGTGTGTTAGAAAAGAGTTTCTTACCGATTGTCGAATCAGGATCCATACGACTTTCATCCTGGTGGTAAAACAATACATCACATTTTTACCAATGAGGGTTTGCTAAGAGGCTTATGGGAGTTTGGTTTCTCAGTCCTTATGTGTTTTGTAGATTTGGAGAACAATTATGACTGAGTCCCCTTGACACAAGGGTGAAACACATTGTATTTGGGTTGGATATAAAAAATGTTGCTTTGTTTGTTTTGCCAATGATAACGTTGGAATTTTAAGCTTTAACTTTAGAAACCAACCGAGAGGAGAGTTAGCTCTTCTCTGGTCACAGTTCTCAGTTCACACTTCAGGAAAAGGTTGACTACTCACTTAGAATTTGAAGAAGAGTTCAGGTTTCTCATTCCTTGGTAATTTTTTGGATGTAGTGGGGAGAGAACAGATGGACTGGGGTCTTCTCTGTGGGCTCATACAGCTTATCATGTTAGAGAAAAAGTCGAGCTCAAAAGCAAAGCTTCAGGGTTACTGGTCTGTTTTCCAAACCTCATCTGAGAAAATATAGATTATGAAAATAAGAAAAAGATGGATAGCAGTGGCTGATATGGACTTTCTCTGCCTGGTTACTGGACTGAGAATTAGCAACAAAGTAAGAAGTCCTACTAAACTATTGGTCCTTCACATCACAAAGAATTAGTTGAGATGTTCTTCATGGTCTCCCTTTAAAATTTCCCAGTGATGCCCCCGTTGAAGGAGTCTCAATAGACCCAGAAGTAGCTAGACTGACTATAGATTAATTCTAGACCAGAGCGTAGTGCTGAAGAGAGAAAAATCTGCACCACATATTCACAGTTGTGAGGAATCTCAACAACTTGAGAAAGCTTGAGTCTTAGTGTTTCTGAAGGTAGAAGGCCTCTATTATTTTAGCATGAAATGTGAACATTTTAATGTGACATTTACTGAGCGGAGAACTCAAAACTGCCTCACTCCAACAAAAGGAGTCAATGGAAGCCATTTGGGCCTACGACCAGGACTCTTTGTATACACCTCCCATTGGAGGATTTTTAGGTACGAGAGGAGAAACCAGTAAAGATCCAGAACTCATTGAATAGACAGTATGCTTTCTGGCACAGAGATGCATTGAGGTGTTAGTGAAGGTTGGGATATCTGGCATTTTCCTTCTCAAGTTATTTCTGTTACTGGACTTTGAAAAAGTGGAAGGGAACAAATGTATTATTGAGAAGAAAAGAGCAGGTTCCTCCACAGGTCAGTCATTCCAAACCATAGGCATGTTAATCTGAATAAATATTTACCTGTGCAGAGAGAGCACATGCATAACATACCATGTTATTAAATAATGTTATTGTACAGTAGGATACTTTCTAAAATGTAGCACAAGTACATTGTATGCTGTATACCAGTAGGTTGAGAGACTCGTGTTTCTTCCAGTATGAGACTATCCTGCTCACACCATTTGAACTTACAATCAAACCAACAGGACTGTGGGACTCTGCAGTGTCACTGAGAGTGTCATTGACTTCCACTGTGCCATTAGCTGAGCTGCAAAAGTACATGTGCAAAGGTGTTCATAGTAACAGGCAATGCATCAACACTGCATTATTTACTGCTTCCCTTCGCTTTGAACGCAGAGTTTTACTGATACTCTTATGACCCTCCAGTGTTTGGATGAGGAGGACAAAGAGCCGACAGGTTGTTGTTGTGTGAACAATTCCCTCATTCTGAGTTTGGTCAAAACAAAGAAGATGACCGTGGGTTTAGAGAAGATTAGAGGAAAGCCAAACACCATTTCGATAAGGATTTGTTCAATGACTGCAGACATCCTCCTGTTGACCTGGACAACAGAGTGGATTGGAGATGTAACACTGATGCTCAATCCAAGAAGGGGATGAGCGGACTTCATATTGGGGGAAGCACAAATCCTCCATTGTTTATCCCATTATGTCCCATATCTTCTTTGTGCATCTCTGCAGAGTATTGTTTTTGTCAACATTTACCTGCTGAAAAAGCAGCATCAAATCCACACTGGATATAAACTGAATAAACTGATAAAGAAAGTTGGTCCTGTGCTGGATGTAACTTCTGACTCCCTGGAACAAAATACAACAACAACAAAACAAAAAATACAAGTTGGTAAAGTAGATGGACCTTCTAAATGAAAAACAGAGGTTATGGGACTCAGGGAAACTGACAGGTAAACAATGGAAGAACAAAACAGGAAAACAATGAAGAGGAACAACAGAAATAAAATGAGAACAACAGACGGTGTAAGGGAGACGGAGGAACCAGTGAAGAACCAGAAGCCAGAAGCTTATCTACACTGATGGAGAGAAGAGAGTGACAAATGAACTAATCAGAGGTAAGTTGAAGCAGCTGGGGAAGGGAGCAGGCAGAGGGAATTATATTGGTAAAGGGAGGAAGGGAGAAACTCAGAAAGCTGAGAAACTATAGATGATCCAAAAAAAAAAAAAAACCTGACAATAAAATAAACTGAACTGAAAGAAACACTAACTTAGCAAAACCAGTTCAAAGTGCACAGCAAGAAAATAAATTGTCACAAAGAAGAAATTAAAATGGCAAAATTCAAGCTAATGCATAATAAGAAAATGATTAAGCAGAAACTAAAGTTCTTATAAGATTATTCCACTCATTGCAACACATATTAATGCTGATGGTTCAATTAGAGTTTTGGGAAAATGTATTGTTTTATAAAAAAATTTGAATAATTATAACAGAAATATAGCTAAAAAGTAGTAAAAATGTTGTAGTTACTTTATGAGATGTAAAAATAAGAAGTACTGAATGATGGCAGAAGAGGAACAGAATTACAATTGATATATTAAACTTAGATTGTTCTATATACTAACTAGGAATTTAGTGACATTTAAAATACGTAGTGAAAAAACATTTAACTGCAACATTACAGTAACAACATGGTTCCTTTGTATCAATATTTATTTATTTAATGGTACAAGTGTTATGAGGAAGATAAATAAGTAAACCAGAAAGAATCAAATGCACAATACATTTTTCCAAACCCCACATAGTCTCTAACGCATTTCACTCAGAAGACTACTTTGATAAGATATGATGTGAAATTAAATCAAGTGAGCAGCAATGTCATGACTGTTATGGGAAAACCAGCTCAGGCTGTCAATCGTTCAGTCGTCACAGCAACCATCAAGCCCCCAAAAGAAGTGAAAGGCAAAGGGAACAGTGATGAGACTGACAGAGGGCGAGAAATGATGGAAGGAAACTTTGAAAATGTGGAGATTATAAGAAAAAAAAAACCTAAACTAACATTTCAAAATATAATTAGCATGTGAAAGGGCAGCTTGTTAAACAATATCCTGAAAACAGACAGCGCTGATGGCGGTGACTTGCTGATAGAGTTAGTACAGTATTGAAAATCTTTGGAGCTTATTATGCTGTCAGTCACTGCGGGGTTTAGCTTCTAATCCGATCCCAAACAGAACCCTAAATCCAGTCATCTTTATTCCTCTGCTCACTCGCTAATGTATTCCACTAAGGAATGGTGTACATAATGCGGGCATAAATCTTTTGCAATGATCACAGACGTCTGCTTAAGCTCGTTCCTCAGCTGGAGACACATTGTACCCGTCAGTGAGTAATTTGATGGGTGTATGATGGTGGGAAGGGGGGGAATTAACTTTTTCCTCCATGTTCCATTTGTTGAGTGTATGCTTCATCCCCCTGTGTTCCTTCGTGGGTGTGTGCCTTTTCTAACATTGGCAGCCCTGGTGTTAGACAAACACCTGACTCAGCACTGCACAGTCTGAAAAGTGACACAGTCATCTGCAGGGATGACACAACGCAACGCTGCACTCCACAATACTACAAGACACAATACTATAGGACAGAAGAAAAGGAATGTCGTGGCATTACAGTGTTTCTTACAGCTTAGTAAGTGTCACCTTCATGTTAATACTTCTAGTTGTTTTCATGACAACTTCGGATAGTTGCATCAATCTATACGTCATCTGTGAAAACCCTGAACAGAAAACCACATTGCTATCACCATTGCACTCAGCAACTACAATAATGGCCAGTTTTATTGTCATAATTTTATAGATGTCTAAAAAAAACAAAAAAAAAACAAATGTATCTATCTGCAGATGAATAATCTACATGTAAAGGTTTCTGCTTGTATAGTGTAGGTCTGAGGATGTGGAGCAGTGGGACTGTGTTGAAGCCAGTAATGTGCTGATCAGAATCCCAGCTGCAACGTTTTGGATATATTGGAGTCTCTGCAGGCTCTTGCAGCCGCCTCTAAGGAATTATTAACCTTAACAATAGTGTTCACAGTGAAAAGGGGACTGTGAACACTATTGTGCTACGTTCACTTCCTGTCTTCCCATTGTGCTCTGAGATTGGATGTATGTGTGGGAGACAGGCGAACAGGGCATAGTTAAAACAGAACTCATTAAATCTGGAGAACACATTCTTCTGTGCTCTGACTGCATACAATTAATTGGAACAAATCAGAAATGTGTTTTGAGCCCAGCTGACTATGAGTCATATCAAAACAGAGAGTAAACATTAGCCATTGTTGGCCCAACGGTTCAACAAATTGTGTGACATTAATTCATTGTCAACACAAGTACTTTCTTCATTTGCTTCTCTAAGACAGTTATCACAGAGATTTAATATTTTTTTTTTTCCTGTGCTGTTTGTGAGCAAAATGCTTAACCATGAGATATATGTGTTGTGACTTTAACAAATAGGTTTTGAGATCTTTGATGCATCTCTATTGATGAGGTGGTTCCAATCCAAAATCGAAAACGTCATTCTGTCTTTTCTAAATTCCAGCTGAACTGAATTAAACACTTGCTGTACTGCCTGCATCAGCTGTCTGGTCAGCAGAAGTGTTTTATCCTTCACACTGCCGCACTGGTTCGTGTCAGGCGTTTGTGTTTTCCTGTCAAGGTCTCGAAGCACCGTCTGTCAGGATGTCTCCATTGTTGTAATGAAAGTTTTGCAACACGTCCGCATATGTTGTAACGTTGCTCTTGGCGAGTTTGACGGTCATGAACGTGTCGAGGTGTTAAGTCTTATATTGTCTTACCATTTTCTCTCTCAGTTTATTCCTGTGGTTTGTGTGTCTTGGAGAAGCCAAAGCAATAAATCTCTAAACGGCTGAATTACAGGCTGTTGACATTGTGCTAAGAAGTGACATACACTTTAGTAACATCCTGGTCAAAGGTTTCCCTTTTGGAGTTAATTTATAATTTGAAAAAGTATAATGGGTCATCACACACAATCAAGGTAGAGCAGATAGATGACGGAACACATGGAAGTGGTGTTTGGGATGAATGGCCTGTCAAACTAGACCTTATGTTTGAACTAACAGCATGAAGGACTTCCTCTCTGAAATGACTGATAAAAGCAAAAAGCCTGACTGAAGCTTTAGATGAACTCTATAAAAAGATATTGTTTCCTTTTTAAAAGATCAAAATGTTTGAAATTTCTCACTCAATTATCTTTGAAACATGTTCAATCTCATCATTGTTCTATTATCAGCATGTTTCAGAAATAATGTTGCAAGGGAAATTTTTTGTGGTAAGATTAATAGAGTAAAGGGCAGTTGCAAAGAACCTTAGCAGAAATTGAAAAGGGTAATAAAAGTTTCAAGAAGAACTTTCAAGTAAAGTTCCAGATGTATTGAACTGTTTAATCTGAGCTAATGCTGACGTGCTCAGGAATCTAAGTTTATGAATCTCTGAAAAGTTATGTTACAATTATGCATCTTAGTGGCGCAACGTATTTGAAAACACGAATGATTGCATCGCATTAGATGATGAAAAATAAAAATAAAAAAGATTTTTAAAAAACAGGGTATTGTGACAAAACCTTTAGAAATTCATCAGGAGGCATTTATTAAATTGATCAGTTTTGAAACAGATTTAAGAAAGGAAAATTTCAAGTGCTTTGAAAACGAGCTACAATCCAAAACTACAAATAACAAATTGTCATTTGTAGTTAGACTTATTAAAATAAATGAATTCAAACATTTCTTTTTAAAAATACATTTAAAAAGTGAACAGAATAAACAAATTTGATGCATTTTGGGCATGTGGGGACAAATTAACGCCTGGAACACAAAGAAGAAAGAGCAGCTGTAACCATACTGAAAGAGAACATTTAGATGCATGTCTTCAACACAAAGTCTTAAAAAAAAAAATTGTTCAAATATTTTTAGTGCATTTCATAATCTCTGGATTTATATCTAAAAAAAAAAAAAAGAAAAAAAGAAGAAAATTATAACTTGTCCCAAGCTGCTACCAGTAAGATTGTAAGATCCCCAACAGGATTAAACCAAATTGCTCCTTAAAATAAATTAATTTATTAATAAACAGCTCCTCTCTCCTCTCCCAGTGCTAACTAGAAACAGCTAATCAGACCCCGGAGGCGGATCTTAGTGCTTCACCCACCTGCTCGCCGCTACAACTTTTACCTTCAGTTGATCTTGTCATAAATGTTCATGCTAGTTAGCAAAGTCACTGATGATGGTGTATAAATGGTTTTCCTGTAGCGGCAAGTTGTTTCTCCATCATCAGCACATTTATCAGCCAGTACACGAAGTGACTGACAGCGCTAAGACCCTCCCCTGCCTCTGATTGGTTGTTGTTGGTTGGGGGCGGGGCATTCCAGCAGACAGCTGTGGCGGCTCAGGAGGTGGAGTAGATCAACCTTTTTACAGATTATCTGTCTCATAACAAACTGTTACAACATGATAATAATTTTAACAAATCGGTAAAAAACTTTAAGAGAAACACTTGTGCGTCATCTTCTGGGGACAATTGTCTCCGGAAAGCCACTGGATTACACAGGATCAGCTGATGTACTTGCTCCAGTAGTAATCAGAGTCCAGTGTACTTTCCTCAACCTTGGATCTTGCTTCTGTTTTGGTTTTTGCTCTGACATAAAGTCTAGATCCTGCTGCCGAAGGGAGCATGTAGAGATAACAGTGCTCAGCTATGACTTGTTTCAGCGGTTCTGTTTGCACAGCTTGCATATGCCAAGCACTTCCTGCTGATGCTCAGCTGTCTTTGTTCTGCTGTGTGGATTGCATATCTTCCTATATGAACTGGATCAACTGGAATCAAAACAACACACCAGGTAAACTAGGTAACATGCCACTGGTCATTTCTTTCAGAAATGTATTTACATTCACAGTTCTACATTTTGTTTTTATTGCTTTTAGCCAATAAAATTAGCACAATGCTTTCGACAGACTGTGTTAGCCTAACT
Source organism: Poeciliopsis paucimaculata (assembly GCA_903067055.1). Classification (NCBI taxonomy): domain Eukaryota; kingdom Metazoa; phylum Chordata; class Actinopteri; order Cyprinodontiformes; family Poeciliidae; genus Poeciliopsis; species Poeciliopsis paucimaculata. The sequence goes on along the minus strand of CAEGAD010085946.1, from coordinate 15,634 downwards.
GCTCTATAGAGGGTCTCACCCACGGAATGAGATTTCCTGCAGGTGCCACATGAGGATTAGTTGAGATCTGGTTTTCATAAATCATATCCCAGGTTCTACAAAAAGACTTCAGACATGTTGATGGCACATATCAGTTTTATTGAACTGCTCTGCTCCTGTGGTTGATCACAGTATCATAATTAATAGATTGAGGGATTGAACTTAATCTTCTAATTCATGTAAAGCACTTTGAACTGCCTTGTTGCTTGTTACCCCAACTAGGATTACTGTTTTTTTTTTTTTTTAAATGCTTTATGTCTGGAGGTGAAGAGGTGAGTTGTTTTATATTCTTGTAGGTTACTGTAATCCTAATTGTGCCGAGAAGTGACATATTGAGTCTGGTGGTGAAGACCTTGTTGCAGGTATGCTAGAGGCTGAGGACATGGGAGCTGCAGAGAACAAGTGAGGAACACCTGGGAGAACAGGACACAGAAGATGACTTTAGCAGTAAAAGCAGCATAAACTCTCACTAGACGTCACTAGGACGCAAAAGTAGAATTGCAAAGAGGCCTAGAGATTATCAGAAAATGTTATTATCCAGCAGAGTAAAGGTTCTGCACCTTTTAAATCCCCAGCACACTGCTGAGGCTGATAGAAATCAGCTGTGCAGGTTTCACCGCGCTCGCCAACAAAGATCTTCTCTGGAAGAGATCTAACAATCAAAAGTGAAACACAAACTCCTCCGAATCCTGACAGTGACGGATTGCAATTCAGTTAAGTTTATTTATGGAACAACAACATAATAAACTTAGTTATAATGTCGCCTTTAGATGACATTTGTAATCTAAAGGTGCTTTACAAAAAAAGTTTAATTCAGTCATACATATATTCCAGTACCAGCTCCGCTCCCGACCCAACTAGGGACAAGGGTTTTAGAAGATGGATGGATGAATGGATGGATGGATGGATGGATGGATGGATGGATGGATGGATGGATGGATGGATACATTCCAGTTGCTTTTAGTTATCAAACCGTACATTAAGTGCAATTAAATATTCAAAAAGATTAAAAGTTTCTAGGAAACCCTTAAGATTACAGGAAGAGAACTCTTACAAGAGCTCTTCCTTGTGCCAACCTCGACAAAAACATCTTCTGATTGTATTGCTTTCATTATTTAGTGTTTGGTCGACACATGACTGTGTATCTGAACATTAGGCTATTTTTTAGAATCTCTATCCACTAAAAAATTTAATCACATCAGTGTTGATGTCTGTCGGTTGCTTTACTTCATGTGACACACTGATGTGTTTTGTTAGAGAATCCCATTCGTTGGGTAACAGCACCAGAGTAAGTGACTCGAAGAAACTGAAAAAAGAATAAAAAACAGTTGGCTTTGTTTGGATGACTTCTGCTAAACCCCTTGAGGAGGTTGTGGAAAGAATTCTCAACAAACTAACCTCCTCAGAGCAGCCCAATAAAATAACAGAGAGTCTATTTAGAAGCTCCTTCAGTGCAGCAGAATTAATGACTGTCTAAAAAAAGGTCATTTCTGTTCACGCCAGTGATCTTTGACAGTGATTCTTTATGATAGGATTGAGAAATCCCTTGCAATAAAATGCATATTTTTCTTTTAATTAAACCTTCGACTTATTTTATGACCAATGGAGTAGTAAATATATATTTGGTAGCTTTAATAAATTGGAATACATGAGAGCAACTGTTTTTTTCTGGCTTGAATCTGGTTTGGTGGTAAAAGGTTAATAAAAACAAACACTTTAATAAACTTTTGGGTGGAGCATTCATTTAAAAAGACAACAGTCGTTTCTTTATTTTACTGCAGAAAATAAAGAGAGAAAATGACATTCTATAATTGCAAATTAAATTAAATAAAATGTAATTGCTAATGAATTTCTTCTAAAAAGCACAAATTACCACTGACACAAATTAGTTGCTGCTGGACTCTTGAATCTCTTTGGTTTTTCCAGCTAGCCAAGTGCAAACCAACAGAGGGAACCTGCAAAGATCTTCTCTGAAGGACAGAACATGCTCCAAAAAAAAGAGGTACAAAAAAAGAAAAATAATCAAAATACAGTGATAGCAAAACCCCCCACATGTAACCACTGTCAAAATAACTGAGGTTCATTTATAAAGTGATACAAGTTTATTCTATAAATCATACAATGTGTTAGGTTCCTATTGTTTTTGAAGAAGCAACAAAATTGCACAAATTTTTGTAATTTTATAAATCCATCCATTTATTCTGGGGATCCAGAGGTGTTTTGTGGAGCAGACATGATTTAGAGTTCTTCTAGCTCCAGATCTTTTCTGGGTTTGCTCACAAAAAGCTCCAAATAGAGGTGCGTTAGCACAGAAACGTCTGTCAATTTATTTTTCTGAAATAAGAAGACAATCAACAATATTTGCACACATTTAAGCCCGAGGTTAGTTTCTCTGGAGCCTCAGACTGTTGGAAAAAAGTCAGAGCAGCTGAAGCTGAGGAACCAACACATCTAGAAGAAACACGTTAACTGTATCCAGGCCCAGGATGATGTGTTCAGTGGCGTGAACTGTAAATCCATTGATGAGACCCAGGGACCACACATGACTGGTTGACACTCCATAAATCAGAATAGATTACAAAATCAGCTAATATGGACTTTTTTCTGTCTTTCAGTGTTTCTTTCTGCAATAAGAAGAGAAAAAAAATGCTATACATGTTCTAGAGGATATTGTTCTTTAAAGGTGAAATGAGTGTTCAATTAAATTAAGTATTCAGATGTTTGCAAACTAATGTGATGATGACGACATCATCAGTGTTCTGTTTGTGTTAATTTCTCCGTGGAAGATGGATGTTACTCTATGGCTGCTTCCAGAAGGATTGATCATGGAGGCTTAGCAGTTTAATCCACTGTCTAATGCAGACTGTCTTCAGATGATCTGGAGAGGAACACATAATACCACCAGGCTTAAAGTGGTCAGGATCTCTGCATTCACTTTTAAAATGCTGTTATTTTGTGAAACAATTAAATGGACAACCAATTCAAAATAAGAGAATTTCAACCCAAAATGACCCATTTCCTTCAAATTTATGGAAAACAAATATACTGAACATGCAATGAGCAGAGACTTTTGAAACAATGTTAATGGGTGTATTCATATAGTCACAGGGACACCTAGTGCTATCGGTGGTGCAGGGAGACCATGGAGGTGAAGAAACGTACCTCAATAAAAAAAGATGTCAGACGTGGTGAGTGAAGTGAGCAGTTTGGGTTGCATGGTTAGGATTGACTTGACATGAACATAAAAAATGGAAGGTTTCATGAGCTCTTTTCATTCCAGCTCTATTAGTCAAAAAAAATAACATTTTAACAAGAGGACAGGTGAAAGGCATATGTTTTATTAAACAAATGTTCCCTCTGTTCACTTATTCAAATCGGTCCTAAAAAGGACAGATATCAGTCACTAACTTATCTGACGAAGGAAGCATTGATGAGGAAGTATTTTCCAGGCACATGGCTCTATTTCAGAACCAACCATGTAACTATGTTAGCCGCAGTTCTTATAAGAATATTGCCTATATCAAAAATGACTTAAAAGAAATTTGTTATTTGATGCTTTGAAATTGGCCTCTGTGTCTTTAAGCTCCTACTCTTTCTTTCTTGTAAGGATTTAAGTTTCTGTGTTGTTTTCTTGTTAATTTAGTTCTTGTGTCGTCTCCAGCTGTCTCTTGTTTCCCTGATTATTCCCTTGTGTGTATTTAACCCCACCTGTGTCACCTTCTCCTCCCTGCCCTCCGTCAGGTTCTTGTCATATGTCATCATAAGTCTTTGCTGTTTATTGCCAGTGCTGCCAGTGTCTCAGTTCCTTGCTCACCTGTGCTGCCTGGACTTTATGAATGTTTTGTGTACAACATTTAGCTGTTTATTTTTACACCATTACCTGAGCCCAAGCCACATCCACACATCCATCCTCCCCACCAGTTCCACATGTCATGACATTTCTGACACTCCACCTTCAGCACGTCATCACAACAATGCTTTACAGTTCACAACTTCAGTAAATGACTTATCAGCGTCGGACTGAGACGCAGTTTTCGTATGATGAGCTCAGTAGCTGCACAGTTCCAGGTGCTAATGACTGCTGCCTCTAGTCTGAAGGAGCAAAGAGGAGCAGGGATGATCTGCGAGGTGGAAGCACAACTGCAGCACCAAGGCGGAGCTTTGTGGAAAAAGGCAGATGCTTAGGAAAGCAAGTCCTTAAGCAAGACCCTGAATGGTTGCCAGGGAATATTCAAGAATTTCTCAAATATGCATGAAACAATCACAGCATCAATCTAAGTACGTTTTTATTAGTTAAGAAAAAAAAACAAAAAAGAAAACAAACATCCAAATAATTCTTATATGTATGTTTATTTTCAATTATGAGAGTTTTATTTTGGAGACCGGTGCTGCAGACAGTTTGGTGATTTTTCCATTTTCTTCTTTGCTTGGACAGCTGTGTTTTGCTCTACAAACACCTGAAACACACTACAAATATTGGACAACGTCCTTCAGTCTTTTTGGCAGCATGAGTCTCATCTTTTCAGAGAGATTCAGAGATTGTCTCTGCCAGCAGTGGTTCCTTTTGTCCTTTTGCTACACCTACAGGCCTGTGAAGATGCTTCACTGAAAACTAGTCAGCTGCAATTCAAAAATCCCCTGTGACTCATTAAAAACTAAAGAAAAAAACAAACATTAAAGTGGTTGTCATAAAATTAACGTTGGGTGTCCTACAGGGAGCAAGTTTGAAAGGATTCTATCCTTCTTCAATAAACACACACACTTATATTTTTTTTGCCAGGAATGCTGAAATATGAGCCATGAGTAATACATGTGTGCTGTGTTCCACATTTCACAGCGTAGCGCAAGAGCATACACTGTCTGCCACACAACCGTCATCATAATCTCAAAATGACAAGAAGCTTGCATCAAGCTAACAGACAGGATCTAAATTATTACCAGCAATAAACCCTGGAATCAAGGCAGAAGCGCCTCACTGCAACCTATCAGATGGTGAAAATTGCTTGTGTGCCTGACACGGTAAACTGAAGAAGAAAGAAAAGGACACACAGATATATACAGTACATTTTAAATGAAACAGGCTGGAGGCAAGCCCAGGGAGGAATGACAGGCCAGCACTGACCAACAGATCCATCCTTTTAGGGTTGCTCAAAGGTAGTGGCTGCTGTGACAGTGAAAGATGGTGGGGCTGTGACATTGCATAACCCAGTTTACAACATGAAATGCCCCTGAGATAAAACCACATGAAAGGGCAGGTTATAGACCAGGACACACTGACAGCCCTGCTCATTGCTCAGAAAGAGGGAACTGCACTGGAACAGGTAACATTTCTACAGTTCTAGTTCTTCAGATGCAGATGCAGTAAAAGCTTTGCTTTCTGCTCTGGAAGAGTGCGCTTAAGGTCACATGCACTCCGATTCCAGGGAAGATGGCAATATTGCAATGGATTCCTGGAATAGACAAAATATTCACACGCCGTCACGCATGGGCTTCGCAAAGCTTAAAACAAAATTTGTCGATGTTCTTATTCTTGCGATGCCTGAGCTCCCAAATTCATACGTCCATACTCAGATTCTCATATCCACAGGTATGCCATCTTCGGGGGGGTGATTGCTTCTGTTCTACAGCAGGAGGAAGGAGCTTTGTGTCTGATTTTTCAGTCTGCCCAAGACATTTACCAGCGTGGTAAGCAACCATACACACTGTGATCGGGGAGCTTTTCACATAGATGGAAATGAAAAATGAGGAGACATTAATTGCAGTTTTGCATCTTTAACAGAAGTGCAAAACAAAAAGTTAGGCATCGTGATTAATCACAGCGTCGGTGTGTGATTAATATGATTACATGTTTTAATTGATTGGCAGCACGGATATACATATTCTTTAGCTGGACGTGTGATGGGAGAATATGAATTTAGTTTTAAATAACAAAAACATTATTAACAAAAAGAGTAACCCTCTTTGAACATCTCTGAGAAACTTGTTGCTTGTGTTTCGTCGCACTGATCCATTTAAATTCAAGTTAAAGCATGTCCTCTTATTAATGACATTGTTTGCTCCTTCATATGACTTTGCCAACCACATTCAGAGAAATGGAAAAAAAGACATCTGAGATCTGTTTTGACTCCAAGTGCATTTCAAATGGTATACAAAATAAAAGGTCAAGGTAAAGACTCCTTTCATCTAACTGACTGTAATCCGTTTTGAAATGCCTGTTTAATTCTTCAAAGCCATCTCTTTAAGGATTGCATAAGTGACACTCTTCAAGGTCATGGATCTCTTTAGAACTCGGCTCCAAAAGATATTTTAAACAATGTAGAACTTTACAAAGAAAACTATAAAGACTGTGCAAATGGCTTTTGACCTTTATGCAGCCTTTGAACTTGCACACCTTATTTATCCCTCATAAATAAGGATAAGGATACACAAATACAGTAAAACAAGACTTCCCATCATAAATAAGAATATTTATCTTTATTTATGATGGAAAGTCTTGTTTTACTATATTTGTGTACAACCTTCAGGCATCTGAGAAGGATCATAAGATAATGTAATTTATATAATTACTTTTTTTCTAAATTCTGTATGATAGAAAAAATCTATAAATCAGGACAAAGTAGTTTGGTATTTTACTTAAATGGGAACTTCTTTTATATCTAATCTGTAATTTAATACAAAGCCTGTATTTGTGATGTGTTCTGAACCAGGCACAGGCAGAAGGCAGGGTCATTTTGACCCTGCTCTTTACCTCACACACACTTGTGAGGTAAAGAGCAACACAGATGGAAACACAACCAGGAAACAAACAAGGTAGACATATGGATAAGACGCAGGGAATCTAACGATGAGTGACCAAACAGAGGTTTAAATACTGAGCAGGGTGATCATATAGAGCAGCTGGGAAGAGACAAAAACTGGAGCAAATGAAGGAATCTGATGACAGAAACAAGAGGCTACAAAAAAAAAAAAAAAAAAATCTGCATTGAAGATGTTACAACAAAGTACTAGCGGCTACAGAATAGTTGTTTGATTTTCACTGGAGCTTCCTCCCTGTTGGTGGTGACCTGGGCAGGTCACTTACTCCAAATTTGCCTCTTAATCTCTGTGTATGAATGTTTGTACTGTTTTGACTGTGACTGGATAAAAGCTGTTCTGGTGCAAAGTGTTGAGTGACTAGAAAACTGGAACTGGACCAAAATGCAAGGAGGAGCTTGTGAGGATCATTTAGTAACCATTAGCAAATTAAACTTAACACCAGGAACACGAGGGAAGCTTGACATGGTGGAGCTCCAGGTTATACAACAGACAAGAAGAGTCAGCAGGAAATGTCCCAACAACTATCACTGTTTCCACCAGTTCAGCAGTCTGCTTTATTGCTATCAATACCATTTTTCTTATTGTTATTGATCTCATCTGTCTAATTGCGTTTTTATTTGTAATGCTTTCCTTATCTTATCTACTACTGATGATCAGCACTTTGTTTCAGCTGTGACTGATGTTAAAGCACTTCATAAATAAAGTTGATGATGATTGTCAAGTCCTGCTTATTATTTGCTTCAGTGCAGAATTCTGCCGTTTGATTCTCACCAATTCTCCCACAATTCTAAAGTAAAAAAACTTTTCTCATGTGAGCGTGGAGCAGCCCCATTCCCACAGCAACTTCTTCACTCACAGCTTCCCAAACTGACACAAAGTTTTTGCCTTTACTGCAGCCGCCATCTTGACCTGTGGATGTTGCGCTGCAAACAGCTTCTTGAAAAGTGTCCAGGTCAATATTGTTTCTTCTCCCAACTCCTTCTTTATAGAAATATTTTTTTTGTCGCCACTCGTTTTAAAGCTGATCTTTGAATGTCAGTGGGTTAAAGATCTCAAAATTAAAGCTGCCTCTGGAGCTCTGGACTATGTCTAGAAGTCCATCATTACCTGCTTTAGCCTATCAAGAGTCATTGCACCACGCTTTTTATTTCACTATATGGCAATCTTTTGAAATAAACAAGGTTCAAATATCAAACTCAAGATGGAAGTGATCCAAATTTTCTATTATAAGGGCACTACAAACGTCCATTTAGATAAGAACTATCCATCATGTTAAATCGAAGCAATAATGATTTGATTCCAGTGACAAAGTAACAAGAGCTAAAATCTTGTTTTCTAAGTTTTTGGATGCTTTTAGAAACTTTTGGATATGCCACTGGCGAAAAAAAGCGTTTGTAATTTTTGGTAAGCAAAGACAAACGAGTCACTTGAAACCCAGGAAGGAAAACTTACTTTGACATGCCAGATGGTTTACTTTTCAGAAGCATCTGGTAAATTGTCCCTGAAAAGTACGTGGAAGGACGACTGCATAAGCAACGTAAACACCGCCGTCTTCAGGAGTTCCCGTTGATGAAAATCATCACACATAAAACCAGCCGGTTGCTCCAGGATAGAATGCAGATTAATGACGGTGCTACTACAAACTCATCAAGTGTCTCTTTTTTCAAATTTCTTCAAGCAGCCAATCCAATCAACTGCAATTAAGTCCTGCCCACACCAGAAGAGCGAGCCATTCATCACACTTTTTTCATGGCTTCCTTCAGAGTTTCTCATTTTATGATGATTGTCATAAAACATGAGGACACAAAAGCATAGGACAAGAAAATGTATTAAAGGACAAGTTAACAGAATTAAGCAGTCAATGTTAAAATATTTCTGTGACTTTAGTTTATTGACATTCCTGTGACACAGGAAGAAGGTCACACTTCATTTTTTTTAAACCTGCATTCCAAGATGGATTCTTTTTACACCCTATTGAGCCTCCCCAGTGTTAGCGTGACGCTCATGAGGAGTGTGCCAAATGTCCCAGTCGGACAGCAGAGCAGCTGGGAGTGGCCTGTCAGACTGTCGGATCCTGGAATATATCGGGAAAGCCATGCAATGGATATGAATTGTGATTAATAACAACAATTAAAAAAAATTAAAGTTTATTGCCTGTTCACACCAAACCTTGGTCACAGATAATGTCAATTATTTCCACCTCAAGTGTTGTGCCTTATGTATGACTCATCATCACTTGAGATGAGCCAAACATGAGTCGAAAGGCTGCTTTGTTTGATAAGTTCAATGTTGTAACATCAATCTAATTGGGTCTCCAATTGTTCTGGGTCCACTGGACTATTAGGTCCAATAGGAGACGGTGTCATTTTAACACAGGAAGTTCTAGATACAAATCCACAAATTTAGGCACAATACTGTGAGGTTTTGGATTTTCGGTGTGTTTATTTAGGTTTCTGTGTTCTGTTGAGTCTCTATGTTGTCCCGTCTACCCCTTGATTGTTTACACCCGTCCCTCGTTTCCCCTGATTACCCTCCTTGTGTTTTTAATCCCACCTGTGTTCCTTGTTGGGTCCTTGTCTACTGTCTCTACTGTCATTGTACTCTAACTGTGTTTTCCCCAGTTGCTCCCAGCTCTGAGCTTCTAGCCTTCCGCTCATCTCTGCTTCCTGGACTCTGGGTTTTGCGCATTATTTTTTATTAAACCATCATTTTCTCCACAACCTGGGTTCACTGTGTCTTCCTCACCATTTTACAACCGCAAATCCTGACAAATGCAGTTCAGCTCTGCACTGAGTTTCTTAAACCAGTGAAGCTGTAGGCTGCTTAATCATTCCTCGTTGGTGGACAGCTGTTCAAAGTGTTAACATGACATTCATGCCTATGATGCACTTCATTAACACGATGCTTAAAATATGCTAAGTGCAATTACCATCATAGATAACTATGGAAAAATTCTCTGACGACAAATATCACACATGCTTCAAAAAACAATGTTATCCATCATTAATTTGTCACAAACATACAGAACTTCAGACGTTTGGAGGCTGAAGAAATCAAGTTTTAAAATCTTTTATTTTGATATAAATATATATGATCCAAGACACTGGGATCATTTTGTCTTGGACAGGGAAAAAAAAAGAAAACAAAAGCAGTTTCTATTTATATTCTCTCTATTTTTAGCTTCAGTGGTGCCACAGAAACAGACAAATCGAAAAGCTCCGCACGTGACAGACTTAGCCCCCACAGTTCAGTGCTTCCACCTACTCGCGTGCAACCTCTATCTTCCCCAGACCATCTAATTGAGGATTTTCCTCCTCGCTTTTTCTTCGTTCGCATCACGAATCATTCATTTCAGTCGCTCATTCTTCTTTCACCTGTGCTTTCATTCAAAGTCTGTTGCCGTCTTGCTCTGTGAATGTCTCCCGTGCTTCCTTCCATTCATTTGTGAAACACCGACTACACAGTCACGTTTTGCTTCATACTTTGACAAACCCCTGAAGGCAAGCCATTTCAGGATGTTTCACCACTAAGCAACACACCAACTCTATCACTCTCATAGACGTGTGGAACTCTCTCTCTCACACACACGCATGCCCGCACACACACACACACACACGCACGCACACACCCACATCGCCTAAACCCAAACACACTTTCTTTCTCCTTTTTTTTTTTTTTTTTTTTTTTGCTCCAACACGTGAATCCTTAACCTGCCACAACTGATAGAGGTTTACCACACCACAACGTTTTCTGTGACATGCTCAATTATGACAAGCAACCACAAAAGCAAGGATGGGATTTGCTGAAGGCAAGATACGACAACATTTAAATAGATTCATGAATGTATGAATGCAGAAAAGCTAAAAATAATGACAAGTTTTATTTATTTATTTACCCCCACAACCTTTTGCCCACGCTCCTCACCCAGAATCATTCAGCTTCTGCTGTTGCTTCACTCTATGAGGACATGGGCTAAAAATAGAGGTGTTTCCCATGCACGTTTTAGAATTATTTTCCTCAGCCTCTAATCCTGTCTCCCCCTCCTCCCCTCCTCTCCCTTTGCGTGCGCTCTATCCGCTCCGTTGCAGTCATGTGCCACATGAATACAAACGCAGCAATACACAGTTGGCTGCTAAATTTATTCTGCCACATGGACAGAAAGTAATCTTGTAATTTAAACACAAATGTCACTGTTTCTACTTGCTCTTTGTTAAGAATGGGTTGATATTGTTTCAAATCCTGTGCCACAGAATCTATTTCAAAAGGGTGATAGAATATCATGTTCATCTTAGCTGTAATTCAGATAATTTAAACAATATTATAAACAATGGACAGTCTTTAAATTTTGCTTGGAAGGAAACAAAACTGCTGCTTAGTATTTTGTAATTCTTTGGCCCACTTGGTGTTATGTCTGTTGTGACTACTTGGTCATTTTTGTGACCATGCAGTCACAAAAACTGCATGGTTGGTAATTTTTGTACAGCTAAAAGAAAAGTTTAGTTCAAAAAGATGTCCAGTGTCCTATTCCATTGTCTATTACACAATGGAATAAAAACTTGGAATAAAATGTTAGCTCTGTAGAGAGCATATTTCCATTTATCAAAAATTTTTCTTCTTCACCTCCCCTGTGGTGGGACTGTGGTGCCCCCAGTGGAGAGCTCTGTTTTCTTCTCCTGCAGCATTTACTGTCAAAGTTACAGATTTAGTCCATTTTGCTGTCTTCTTCAAATGATGTAGTGGTGATAACTTCTGAAATGTTGTTACAAAGCCTCTGCGGCGACTGGGACAGCGTTCGTGTGTATGTTACCATAACAGCACGTTATAAAAGCTCAGTTTGTGAGCAACACATTCAGTTTGGTCCATCTTTGTTCAACAACAGAAACGGAGCTGCTTAAATAAATATCCATGATTTACCCAGCTTGTTGACAGAAATCCACAACAATAGATGAGTGAACAGCCATTCAAGGACCATATGCTAGTACAGAGTTCTTACATGATGTCACATGTAACGGACCGCCATCTTGGCAGGCAGTTGCCAGGACAATAATAGCTATGCCACAAACCTAAAACTAGCTCCTGCCTCATTCCTATCTAACTTATAAGAAATATAAGAAAATTACAACTACTACTCAATCACAATTTTTGAGTCCTCCACTCACCTCTGTGTAACTCTAAGATGAATACTAGTGATATTTTCTGTAGTACATTGGTGTCCAAAGTTGATCCTCAAGGGCCGGGATCCTGCATGTTTTATTTTCTCTTTCCGTCAAAAGTGATGGTAACTTCTCACAAAACTGGGATTTTGTAAAATTCTTTGATATAATAATGTTGTAACCATAAGAATTGCTGTGTCAGTGGAATGGCTATTGCTGTTCTAAACTGTTGGCAGTGTCACCCAAAGCACCAAAGGAAAATGGTAAATCAGTCAAACAAATAGAATGTGTCTGATTCCTTAGATCTGCCGGACTCAGCACAGCTGTGGTCTCACGGTGGGAAACATAACATTGAAAAGAAAGTCAAATGACCTTTCTTGGTTTAAGTGTGTTGTGTACAGGAAATACAATCAGCAAAATATACTGATTTATTTCTTTACATCCCCAAAAACATGGATTACTGGTGTAGAAAAAAAATCTGTCAAATGACCTTCATAATGTTCCGTTTAGAAGGTTATGTTCATATTGTACTCATTTAACTTCCTCTGTGTCATTGCTGCATACAGCCAACACTGATATCTCAGACCAGAAATGTACTAATTTGCATTAGAATTAGCCAAACAGCATAACAGGACAGAGTTAATCCACTCTTAGATAAAAGCAACAATAGCAATTTTCGATGCTGACCCCATTTGTTGCGCAACACAATCTGTTTTTCACAGTCCCATTTTTTTTCTCAAACTCATTACACTCAGACAATGAGATAAAGAAAGGATATACTGCAAAGGACGTTCATAATTTCCAGACAGAGGAGCTGATCTTCTTGTATTGGTTAAGAAGTGATTCCATTCTGAACGCGCCCTAGTTGTTTGATGTAGCATGTCTATTAAACAGGAGAAGTTGACTTAGATAAATTGCTATGACCTCAAAAAATATGATGTGCAAGAATTTAAATTGACTAAATATATCACTGTTTGTAGATATAATAACAAGTCCATGAACTTTTTTGGGACTAAAGGAATAAATTTTCAGACTTGGTAATGTCAAGCTAAGGAGTTGAGCACAGTATTTCTGACCCAATTTAAAGTTTTCAGGGGCAGCAGAGCGAGCATCGATCATATCCCAGAACTCATTGACTGGTGAGACGAGACCAGTCACCAGTGCATCGCATTGACAACATTGAGATTCACGGCCAGACGGACATTCTATTGCAAAATCTCAGTTATTTGTAATTGATAATTAAACCATAACACATGTTTGTGGCATTGTGATATAAAGAGACAATACGATGTGCTGGAAATCTTTACCTTCTAAGCAAAGAAATCAAATAGTTGTGTTAATGTCACAGAAGTGGAAACAAGATACTCAAGCAGACGCGGTGCAGACTTTGGTTCTACTTTGCATCCTTTGAAGACATTTAAGATATGAATGTATAAAAAATGTAAAATAACAGATGTTTGTTTTTTGTCTCGTAAACACGTACGATGTTGAATTAGAGCAAATATGCTCTAAATATGACCTAGGCAGCCTGAGGCAAGAAATTGGCTGCAACAGATTTTTATTTTATATTTTACATGGCTTTGTGTCTACAGTCTAAATAGAGTAGAATAGAAACTTTGTCATTTTCACATGGACAACACAATTAAATCAGTCCAAGATGCCTGCAATAACAGAAGCTAAAATCTGCTAAAAAGACATATATACGCACATCCACACACATACATGACAGGTACAAATATGGCTTTTGACTGCCTTAAATCTTGGGGGAGAAACTGACTGGGAGTCTATTAATCCTAGTAGTCAGAGTTGTGTACCGTCTTTTCGACGGCATCAGTTGGCAGAGAGAGCAACCAGGATGAGAGATGTCTTTTTAACTCTTTTGTGCTTGTTTTTGAGACAGCAGTCGCTATGTAGTTGTTCTAGCGAAGTAAGATGCCAACCAATGATCTTCTGTGATGTTCTCACAACCCTTTAGAGTGCTTCGCTCTAAGTCACAGTGCTGCTGAACAGTTTGTGTCCAGGATGTGTGGGATCTGCAAATATGTTTTCTGTCCTGGCCCTAGATCTGTACAAGTCCCGATGATTTTCTCTGCAGACCCAGTTGTTTGTTGTAGACTGAGCACAAATGTGCGTGTTGTCCCCACTGCTGAAGCATCACAAGCACCTGCTGGCCGATTACTTGGTCTGGGTCTCAGTTAAGTTAGGGCCAGTAAAAAATGGTGTCATGTTGGGTGCTACGGTTCTAGCTCACATGCAGAACACAATACAGGAGAGTTTGAATTATAGTGAAAAATGAGTTTATTATAATACTAATTTCAATGATGACAGTGAGGCAACGGGTCTGGTCCAGGAAGGGAATGGGTTCAGAACGGTCTGCACACTGAGGGAGAAACAGCAGAGATGGTGAGTTCGAGGACCGTCGGAGACGGGAGGGTTGACTGAATATTGGACAGGTCTTACTTGTAGTACGAAGGTTCGTGGTTTTGGAGGGGCAACTGAGGTGTTCGGGGTCCTTGCTTCTCTGAGGGTCCAGGAGGGCCAGTGCTCAGCCACCAGAGTCCAGAAAGCAACGAGGAAGAGCGTCGGAGGGCAGACAGGTAAGTTCAGGCGGAACGGGAACAGAGGAACGGTGTGACTGCCAGTCAAGGAATCCAGGAAGGACTTGTGATCAGACGGAGGAGGTGAGTCTGGGAACTCGGGCAACCAGTGGGTAATTTCCACGGCGTCATGAGGAAGGTCTTGAACAAGGAGCCAGGAGAGATCGTCACAAGGAGGATCCAGGGTGTCTGAAGGCAGGAGACAACAAGAAAAAATCACTAGGCTGTCAATCAACAAGGAACACACTGACTAGCTCAAAGGGGCTCAGCGGTACCATTACTAGTTAACACTCATTCATCGAGGTACTGGCAGTCCACTCCTCTTGTAGCTCTCGCCTGATGAGTGGATTGAGTTCAGGTGTGCAGGTTGACGACACACCACTCCAGATAGAGGTGAGTCTGGTGCCATCTGGTGGCTGGATGTAGTTAGCAGCAGGCAGAAAAACCCCACTAAGAAAACAAAGAACCCCGGAACACAACAAATGGAGGACAAAACTGCTAAGCTGCTCCACCTCACACTAAATGCAAAAATTGTTTCAACAATTGCTTTATTTCATATGTGCACTCTGAAGCCATTTCCCTTTTAAACACCTAAAGATTTTAGCAGAGATGAATCTCTCCTGCATTGAATGTGAAAGGTCTTTTCTTTTATGTTAATAGCACAAAGTTAAACTGAGTGGCTCATTTGGAGCCTTCATAACATTCACTTATCAAAAGGTTGTATTATTTAAAAGAAATTTGACTTTGCAGTTTGATGCCTTGAATTGACCTCTGACTCTTGGCTGCTCTGTAAGGCGGGAGCTCAGCTGGAGACTGCAGCTCCAAGGAGGAGCTTTGTGGAAATGCGTGTCGCTTTGCGAGAGCTAGCGTTTAGGCCAGGGGTGCTCATACTTTTTGAGACCAAGATCTACTTTTTCTCTCACCAGCCGGCTGAGATCTACCTCATGAGACGAAGACATAAAAATTGTAAATTAAACTCTATTGACTTATTTTATATGCGAATATACATCAGTTATAGCAGAAATAATA
>CAEGAD010085929.1:0-32613 GCA_903067055.1 Poeciliopsis paucimaculata | reverse complement strand
CCTTGAGTCCAGCTTTTTCCAGCCATTGGTAGGATTTACTGATATCAGCCACTTCGGTTATTTGCTGGTGGTACATCCGGCACCTCAACCTCCGGCATATATATATATATATATATATATATATATATATATATATATATGTTATAAAATAAATTTGCAAAGGATCATAAATCTTCCATCACATTTAAAGCAATAAAAACATAAAATGCTTGAAAACAGAGATTGTCAACTTTTCTTTTTGAACAAAAGTGCTGACATACAATAAATTTACAAATACAGTATTAAAAAGGTGTAAAGACTTCATATAGAAGGGTATAAGGAAGTTTTTTTTTTTTTTTAAGTTTAATTTAAAAAGTGCATTTACGTGCTGGAACTAGTCAAAAATATATTAAAATTAGGCTTAGGATGTAAACATTTTAAAGTGTACAGTCACAAAATTTTATTAAATGAAAAAACCGAAATATTTTTATATATATATTTTTTTTATCTCTTCATAAAAGTTTCTTGAAATTGCAGTGGTGATGGTGATGCTGTATGAAGGATTTCCAGTAGCAGTCAGTTCTGCAGCAAAACTGAAGAAGCCTCTGACTGAAGAAAGTCGTTTGACCTCACAAATGCACATTTAAACCTTTTGGAAAGCTTTCCCATAACAACTGAAGCTTTTATAACTGCAAAGATTGAACAAAAAAAATCATATTAAACCCAATTTACATATAAGTCAGGATGAAGAAACACACTTTTAGTGATACGTAATCAATGAGAACCAGTAACATGACGCTCCCAGATTCAGTCTGAATATTCATGTTTGTGTGAAGAAATATCACCAATCAAGAAAAAGGCTATCCCATTTTACAATTATATCAAATGTAGTTACTTGCACCATTGTATTTAAATCCTGATTCTAATACTGTTGGCTCAGTGGTCATTTGTCTGTATTTGTAACGTTAGTTTTAAAGAGGTGCAAAGAACAAAATATCACAATAAAACAAAATAAAAAAGAAAAATTTAGATTTAGTTGCAGATGTTGGTTACTGTAAGTCTGAATATCAGAGGTCAGGAGGTTTTTTTCCGTAAAAAGCAAATCTTTCTGCTTTGTGTGCAAGACAATCAATCCATCAGAAGAAAGACGCTTGTCAGTTCTGACAGCCCTCGTTTAAATCTGTAATCCTCCCAACACTTTAAGAAATACGTTTTCAACACTTAAGTCAAGGAGAAATAATGCAAATGTCATGATTTATAAAAGGCTGGCAGAAAATTGCACAAAAAGCTTATCTGACAAACCAGTGAAGAATGATTTCTGGTAAATTTGCAGGAAAATTGGATATTTCTCAATTGTTTTCTATTCCCATAAACTTTTTTCTCCTTTATAAAGAAGCAATACGCTTTGTGGGATTGAAATAATGTGATGAACGGCACACAAGTTCAATACTACAATAAATGACACGCAAGGTCAGAAATGAAAATCGGTTAAGATTTTATGCTTCTGTGAGATTTGCTCTCATCCAAAATGTCTACACAAAATAGAAGCATTTTCCCTTTTCATCCTAATTGTCGCTCTTTATTCCACAGGAAACAAATTACAGGAAAATGACAAGCGACAGCAATAATTCAATGACACACTTCAAAAGAAGAAATATGGCAAGGCAGGATGTATTTGTGAGAATAAAGGAAAATGAACTTGGGATATAATATGCACCTTTTGAGGACAAAATAATCTAGATTTTGTTGATGACTTTGCAGAGGGGCGTTTGGAGCAACTAAACGGCTCCTCTTCACAAACCCTCAAACATAACACTTCTGGACTTTCTGCAAAATGGAGAGCCAAGCTGTTTTTATGCATTTAAATTACACAAATTACATAATTATATAAACACCAACCTAAAGGTTTTAGGTGTTGATATGAAAATAGAGTAGATGTAAAAACAATCTGTTCAAAACTCTGTTATAAAAATGTAATAATTTCTTCTATTTTAGTTTTATCAATAGATATAATCCCTCATATTTAATAAGATTATCACTGATATCAGACCCAAAGTAAATCTTGTAATAAAGAGCAACACAAAGTTTTCACTCTATAATATGCAATTAAAATAAATTAGTTGTGAGCTTTTAATATTCTTTTTTTATGACAATTTATCTCTAATATGTGTGAAAATGCTCAACTGCAAAGAAAAGTAAACAGTTAAACAATTCCGATTTAAATAAATGGCATTGGAGGTATAGGGAAAGGTGTTCAACGTAAACATGCAAAATCTTACCAAGTAGTTTTGGTTTAGTTTCTACTGAAAATATCTTTTTACAGTTTAACTTTTTATCACGATGTAGGAGCTTGTTTTGAGTCAATAATTACTTTCTGAACTCCAAGTCAGCAACAAAACTCCTGTCTTTTTCAGCAGCCATTCTACAAAGTGGACAACTTTGTAACAGCTACAAAACCAGCTGACCAAACGGGCTTTAGTTCCACCGGGGTTGCTAGGTAACGGGGCTGGGCTCCACCGGGGTTGCTGGGTAACGGGCCGAGCTCCACTGGGGTTGCTAGGTAACGGCACAGTGCCTGTGGAATGTGACTTAACTACAGGGAGGTTTGTGAAACGACTCGTTTTTCAGACACCAGTAAACATTACTTTACTGCCAAAAAAAAAGGGCTGGGTGACTTTTTTAAGAGTCCCAAATGGAAGTTTAAAAATATAAAAAAGGTCCCATTTACGAAGCTTCTTCTTTTTGTGACACTTTTTGCAGTAGGATGAGGAGGTGTTCAGCTCTGTCAACTTATAGTAATTTACAAAACTGCAACAAAAATGCTTTTTTTCACATGGCTCACATGATCAACAACTGGATGCTACTACTGGCGGAAAAGATGACAGGAAGTAGCTGGAGGATTACAACACGGCAAGTTTCTTATTTAGTGGAAACAATTACAAAATTGTGTTTTTTCAACATCAGCAGGAGATGCAGTTCCATTACAAATGTGAGCAAAACTTTGTCGATATTCTGCTAATGTCGAAAAAACACAATTAGACGCAGTTAAAGTCACATGTGAATAAGCTTGTTTATGTGGTAAGTTGTTAAAAACATGCAACACCATCCTCCTTCTACCGCTTCCTGATGTCTTCTTCATCATTTCTGCCAGTAGAAACGTCTAGTTGTTGATCGCATGACTTGTGTGATGTTTCCATAGCAATCTTGCCAAATTCACTAATTTCAATACAGCTGGAAAACCACCTCATCCAATCAAAAACATATAATGGCAAAAACATGTTTTTTTCTAAATTGACATGTTTCCATAAAGCGAATTTATCTTCGTAATTCCAGCTTGTAAACGGAAAATTTCTCGTAAAACTGTGCAAAACCTTGTAATTGTGATTACATTGACCATATAACTGCACAACTTGACATTTCAAAAATAAACCCACTTACTGATAACATGGCAAGTTTGAAAAAACTGGTTTTTGCTAAAACACTTTGGTGCATGTATGAGGTGTTTTTTTTTGGCCACATTGAAATTGGTTTATTTCGCAAAACCATAATTGAAATACTTTTTTGCATCACGCAAGTCACGACGGGAAAAGTTTAAAAGAACCCAAGCTGACAAAACGTCTCCGTTTCCATTGACCATACAATTGCACAAATTGGAGTTAGGAAAATAAATGTAACTTAATAGAAACAGCAATTTCAGAAAACTTGTTTTTCGATTAAAAAAGCTATGATGAGGTGGTTTTTTTTGCCAGTACTGAAATTTGTTTATTTTGCAAAACCCCAATAGAAACATTTTCACAGCTTCACATGATTAACAACTAGATGTTTCCACTGGATCAAACTACAACGAAGACGACAGGAAGTGGTGGTAGGATGAAAGAATAGCATGTTTTTGAGTGACTGTCTGTCATAAACAAACTTATTTAACTGTATCTCTTATTTGGTAGAAACATCACAATTATGAAATAGTGTTTTTTTGACATTAGTGGTGTATTAAGGAAGTTTTGTCTGCAATTGTAATGTAAACGGAGCAAGTGATGGCACACCTCTAATTCACTCCTGAACCTGAGTGGAAATACGCCCCACTCAGCAATTATTCAGTCTTACACTAATGGTGGCTCCGAATCTACAGACACAGCAAATGCTCGGTGCTACTGGACCAGCAGTAATGGGTGCCATACACACCGTGTGTGTGTGGTGAAGACTCTGCCAGGGAAAAGAGGGGGTGGCATCATCTATAACTGATTCACAACATGCACAAACATCTCTAATTATGAATGTACGTCACAAGTGCGGCGGATAACCCAGTGCCTCCTCTCCGCCTCCCGAGCCACGCTCCATATCCATGAAAACATAACCTGTCACATTCCATTTGACAGGTTATGCTACCAGCCATGTGGTCCGCTCACGTGGCCCAGCGAGGGGAAGACATGGAGCGGTGCATCTGGGTTCACTCAAAGGTGATGAATTATTCACGTTTTTTATGCTAATGTCATTTTAATGTAAGAAACACTGACAGATATGCAGATCTGCAGCATACTCTGGAAAGCAGTATGTCCACTATAGGCTCCTGCTACTCACGGCAGAATTAGAAACAGTTATATTTATGACATCCATGGTGCACATACTGTACACAAATAAAGCATAATTATCCCCTGCAATACCTAATGCATTAGAGCACTCACACTGAGCCCCCAAATCTGTGCTCTGAGTCCATCAGCTGCCATTTGATGTCAGGCACAGCAAGGTAATGGCAGTGCACTCACTTGCGAAGTCATTAGCCCCGCTTAATGCTGGGAATTAAAACAAATTAAGTGAAGTTAAGTACATGCATTAGAGAAGCTTGTTTGGAGGAGAGCTTTTCATTTTTCTCCTCTGCAGAACCGTCTCTAGCAAAGCCAGGAGGAACAAAATGGAAGAGCAAGATCTGCTGCTCCAACTGATGAGTTACCGCTTCAGAGCTGGAGGAGGAAAAAAATCACCAAGGGCTGATTAGCGGCGTTACTGGAGCTACAAGGACACCTAGCGGTCATGTTAACAGCACTAATCACGTTAATCCTGCTGAGGCTTCAGCTGGCAGCACCTGTGGACCAAACAATAAAAAAATATGGAAACAACTAGAGAGGGAAGTGTACTCCACACTGCAAAAACACTGTCTTGCAGATGATTTTCGTCTAGTTTCTCAAGAAAATATCTTGTCAGCGGCATAAAGGTGTGAGTTTGAAGTAAATAATTTCTTAATATTGATAAAAAGTGTTTTTTTTTTTCTAATAAAATGGAAAAACTGCCAGTGGAACCAGTGGAACTAATACTTAAAAAATTATCAGTGATTGACTTAAAACAAGCTTGTATATTTTGCTGAAAAGTTACTTCTAATTTAGAGTAGTTTTATTTAAAGTATCTTAATCATGTTTGGACTTTTGAATACTGCAAAAACACAAAATCTTACCAAGTAATTTTAGTCTAATTTTTTGTGGAAACATCTTATGGTGCGCTCACACCAAACGTGTTACATAAAAAACGCGTCCCGACGCTTCAAGTTGGACGAGTGTGCACTTTGAATGCAGAGACTTAACATTTTGTTCTGCACCTAGCGTTTCGTGTGTCTGGTTTAGATTCAAAGTCTATATGGAGGGGGGTATGGAGGCAGCTCTAGCCGTTACGTTGCTTTGGACGCTCCAAACGGATCAAATCACGCCGCACTAGGCGGACGAAATTTCCTGCAACGCGCCCCCAGATTGACTGAGACACGTCTGACGCTCTAAATGCTTTTAGTGTGAACGCACTATTAGTGCACTTGAAATAAGACAAAACTAACTTTTCAGCAGAATGTAGTAGCTTGTTCTAAATCAATAAGCTGCTACAGCTTTCTTAAAACTTACTTCTAAGTTAGTTTTGTCTTATTGCATGTGTACTGAGATGTTTGCACTGGTAAACGGCAAAAATACTCGGTAATATTTTGTGTTTTTTGCAGTGTGCCCTCCTGCTTTATCAGAAAACAGTGAAAAATGTCAGAGTGAAGTGAATGTATATTTGAAGCATCTACTTGTGAAAAATTTGACAATAATGTTTACCCAAATTCATATTGACAAAACTATATTCATTTGTATTACTGCACCCATTTAAACTCTGCACCTTATAATTGAAAAATAACTAAAACTGAAATGATGAATCCGATTAATTGATTATTTTTGATTAATTGATTATTTTTGGTTAGTTGAAATAGTCAACTAATTCAGTAAATGATTAATTGTTAACTGGAGCATGGAGACCAAAAAAAAGGTAATTTTGTAATTAAATTGCTGTAATTAAGTTACTTGTAAGACATGTACTAAAATATTTGCACTACAAATGAGACCAGAGTAGATAAGATTTAATAATTTTGGCTCGCAACATGAATTGGATCGGTTTTTATTGTGCTTACAGAAGACATTTATTGTGAAATGGTGTTTTATAGATAAACTATATTGAACTGAAGTCCTTTGTTTGATCAATCACTATATTTTCCATTAGATTTATCAATGATGAACAAACAGAAACATCTTTTATAAATGATTAAATGCGCCCGTCAGTGGCATGACTGGGGCTGGCTTTCCGAAAAGAGGCTAACAACATGAAACCGACAATCTCTGAAATCCATTTGGACCTTATTCAAGATTACATCTTCATCTGAGTGACTGCAGATTATTGTCCACAGAGAGGTGTCCTAAAGCTGGATTATCCACTTGTTGGGGATAGTTTGACCCGATGGATGAAGCCTGCCAGCCTCACGCGCTCCTCCATCTGTGAGCGTTTTTTTTTTTTTTTCTTTTTCTGCAGCTTGTTTGGAGCTGAAATGACACCAATACCTCTCATCCTCAGATTACATGGTTAGTGATCCACATATGTGGGGAAAAAATTAAGTCAGATTTTGAAGGGAATGTACTGCATGTCAGAGTCCAGTAACCTAATATACCCCCAACTGAAAGCAAGTTACTCATTTCTAATTAGAGCTGGGCAATACGGCTTAAAAAAATCTGATATTTGTTCATACCAGAGCTGATTTTAATACTTTTCTTTTTCCCCTCTTTTTTCCTAAAAAAAAGAAATGAGAGAAAATATTATTTAAATGTGTTTTTATTTAATCTGTTAATTGTACTACAGATAATTTCTGCTCATTTATGAGAATGTAGTTATAATATTAGCATAAGAGACGCAACTTTTGCAGAAAAAAATGCCTTAAAACGTGTTTTTAAAGAGAATAAAGTTTTTAGAGTTATCAAGATTGGATGTGATCAAATCTGTTCACCTCATTCCTTCTTCAAAATAGACTCAGTCGTTTGAAAGATTATTTCAAAGTCCTGAAAAAATACAAAATATTACCAAATATTTTTATATAGCTTCTTTTGCAAATAACTTATTAAACATGAAATATTACAAAACTAACTTAAAAGTAACTTTTCAGCAAGATATAGGAGCTTATTTTAAGTAAATATTTGCCTGCTATAGATGAAAACGCTCTAGTTCCACCAACAGATTATTTCACTTATAACTTGAGGAAAATATATTGTTATACTTGAAGAAATCTGCCAATGGATCTGCCAAGAACTTTTCGTACTTTTTCATCAAAACTACGTAGTTATTAACTGAAAACAAGCTCCTGTTCATTCTGCAAAGTTACATGTAAATTATTTTTGTCTTGTTTCAAGTGTATTTAGATATTTGCACTCAAAACTAGACAAAAAATACCTGGTAAAACAAGCTGATGTGTTCAAAATATAAATATTCTTAACTACTATCTGTAAAACCGATACTGGAGTATAACTTCACAAGAGGTTCACTTTTAATGATACTGATATTTCATCATAGAGTTGACCTGAAATTAAAGTCTAAATAAATAGAAACTGTAAAAGACACCTGTCGAACAAGATGGCCGCCTTGCAGATGGTGACATCACTCTGAACCATGGAAACCCAAGAAGTGCATTGGTGCAAAAAATAAAAATTAAAAAATTTAAAAAAATCAGGATATTCCAGAATGAAATCTTCAAATAGTTGATAAATCAATAAATTTGACTGATCACCCTGTTGCATTACAACGCTGACATAAAAATAAAAACAAAATGCAATCAAACTAAAACCAAACAAGCTTGGTTGTTTTTATTGATTCAGTCAGTGGACCTGTGGTTCTGGTCCTGTTTACGCCCAGAGCAGCTGCCGTCAGAAGGGGGTTCCGCGGTCGCAGTGTTGCTCTTCGTTCTCCTGCCGTGTCTCAGGTTGGAGTCGGCTTGGCCGCGCCGACCCACATTTGGAGTTTTTTGCCTTTGACCTTATTCAGAGATCAAAAGATGGAGAGCTTAGAGAGTCAAAGGAAACCGTGTTGGCTTACTTAGCTGTGAAAATTATTTGCTCAAAACTCAAAACTAGACAAAAAGTTTTTTTTGTCTCTTCACGTGGTCGTGGATTTATTTATTTTTTTTCTGTGTGTGCTTTTTTAATTGAATAAATATGAATTTCCCACAAAAAAGAGAGTAAATGCAATGCAAAAAACAAAATCAGATCCAGTATTTTTGGTCTTGTTTCTTGTGCAAATATCTTAGTTCACAAAGTCAAAACTAACTTACAAGTAACTTTTCAGCAGAATATAGAAGCTTGTTTAGAGTTCATAATTCTTTAATCCTAATATAAAAAAAGTATTTGTTTCATTAGCGGATTATTTCACTTATAACATGGGGAAAAATTGTTGTAAGTGAAATACATTTTCAGTGGAACTAGTCATTCTTCAGCAATGTTAAGGAATAATTGACTAAAACAAACTCCAATAGTGGAATAAGATATTTGAAGTAGAAACCAGACCAAGATTTTGTGTTTTTTTGCAGTGTGTATAAATTTTAAATCATACGTTCATCACTGGAAAAACACAAAAAATTACCAACTATCTTACCAAATATCTTAGAAAGAAGAGAAAAGTAACTTACAAGTTATTATCTTTCTTAGTATTTTAGGAAGATATGGGAGATTGTTTTAAGGAAGTAATTTCTTAATATTAAAAAAATTAACCATTTCCACTGGCAGATTATTTCACTTGAAACAAGACAATTTTCTCATGTTACAGGTGAAACAATCTGCCAGAGAAAATAGCTTAATTTGCAGATCATTTTTAAAAAATGAAACTTATAATTTTCTTGCACACTCACTCTTCACGCGGTCGTCTGCGCTGGTTGGCGGGGTGTAGCGGCCGAGCGTGATGCTGTGTGATCCGCTGTTTATACCCGTCCCCCTCAGAGTGGTGCTGTGCGACAGAACAGGCGCCAGTCCAGATGGACAAATGTCAGCGGAGGGGAGATGTCCTCCAGAGTGCTGAGCATTTTGCTTTAACACAAAATATTTTAAAAAACATGTAGCTTTAAATAGAGCTGGACAATAAACCAATTATACATATATATCATAATAGACATGTGATCAATATCAATAGATAATACATCTGATAGAATATTCAATGAATTCTGATCCAGAACCGCACAGCATTCTGGGAGATGTAGGCAGAGGAAAGCCTACAGCTGAGGGATGTCGAAACTATGTTATACGGCACAAAATTGTTGTCAAAAGTATTTGACAACACAAAATCAAGCAAATAAAGTAGCTTGATTTTTTTTCCCGAATGTATATTTTTGTAGATATAAAACAGATAAGGTATTTTTATGATAGATTTAAAAACTAACAAAAAGATTAGACTTTCCAAAAATATAAAAAGAAACTCAGTGAGATAAATTCCAAGCATTTTCTAAATTTTTTTTTTTTAAATTTCCAACTTCTGGAATGTGAAAAGTCAGACATTTTTAACATTTGAAACGCAGATATTTCCACATTTTTTCAAGAAAATTTCAGTTATTTTTTAACTCATATTTTTTATAATAGCACCTAATAAACGGTCTTACATTTTGCACATTTGCTGTATTAATAGAAAAGAATCTAGTTTTCAATTTCTTTTTGGCTAGACTGGACAAATTTATTTTCGGTAATAAGAACAGGATTTGGGGCAAATTTTTCAAAATACTTGCTACTTTTAGTGAAGTTTAATAAAAAAGCTGACGTAGGTAAAAGTTGCCTTGTGTTTTACCTTAACAAAAGGTAAAACTGTTTTACCTTTGGTTAAAGCTCTAGCGTTTTGACCTCTCTAGGCCAGCTAAGCAAAGTTGGTGGAATCGCCTCTCTCACTCTTCAGTTACCTAGCAACTCTCTCACTCTTTGGTTGCCTAGCAACGACCTGTTGAGTAACTGGCACAGAAGCAGTTTAAGGTTCTGCCACTGTGTGCCTCATAACTAATTCAAAATAAAAAACTATTTTTCTGCTTTTTCCTGTGAATAAGTTCTGGACTCACATTGGCAGCATTTCAGATTTAAAACAAAAATGTATCAATAAATATAGATATTGACTAATATGAAATACTTATATCATGAAACGCAGAGGTGGGTAGAGTACTCAAAAACAATAGTCAAGTAAAATTAGTGGTACTTGAATATATTTTTACTCAAGTAAAAGCAAACAGTAGCCGAGAGAAATAAGTAATTTGGTAAGAAGTCTCCTCAAGTAAAGATCAAATTATCAATCATTTAATATTTAAAAAATAAATCAGATGGACCAAAATATAAAGTTAAGTGGACATTTTGGTATTTTAAAGTAAAAAATTACAATAATTCATATAAGTAAGAAAAAAATAACTAAATCAGGCAAGTGAAAATTTTTCCATACGAGTTTCTTTCGATAAAATACTTTAAGAAAAACTGCAGGTGTGTGTCTGTGTGGTAAATTTTTGGCTAAAACATGTTTGCTTTTCATTCAGTGAAGTTACTCACAACGGAGAAATTGATACTTTATAATAAAATTACTCAAGTAAAAGTAAAAAGACCCAGAGAATTTAAAAAACAGAAGTTCCTCAAGTAAATGTAACTGGTGATTTGTTTGTCGGCCATATTGTCCAGCCGTGGCTATGGGTTTAGAATGCGGATCTGATTTGAAGCATGAGTAAAATTGTATGAAATGATCCTTTAAGTGCCAACAGGGTCAGATTAATGCCTTTAGCTTCACCCATATGCTTTATTTTCTCCTCCACCCACCCATCCGGGAGAGCTTGGTGATTAGATTGCTTGTTGTTCCACATATATAAGCATCTTACAGGGAAATAGTAATCACTGCTCATCAGTAACAACGTTCAGATTCAGCAGTTATAGACTGAGCAGGGAAACTCATTGATGAGCGTCACTAAAAGGACGTGGGTATTTTAATGAGGAAACACGGGATCGGCGATCTGTTATTTCCATACCAACGATTAACGAGCAGACAGAGTCGCTGTGACCCGGCTAATACGGGCTAAATCCACTGGTGCATTATGGGCTGGGCACATTTCATCTAATCAGCAGGATGATGCTAGCCGGCTGAGGATGCTTTTAATTCAGAGTGCATTACAGCCCCTCACTCCTCACTACAACCTCAACAGATCAGCCAAACTCACACAGCACCATCTGGGTTTTCCCCAACATTCGATCTGGATGTTTGTTTGTTGTCGTTTTGTTTTTCTCTTCGTCTCCGATTTAGTCTAAGTGAAATAAATGTTAATTTTCACAGCTATGTTGATGATATCTATTTATGTCTATCGATGAGCCAGGAGCAACTTATGTAGTTCAGCGGTGTTTTCTTCAACTTAATCAGCAACATTGTTTCCCACAGTGTATAATAAGCCTGGCGGGCCACCAGGCTTTACTTGAGCCCCCACCAATAAGCATTGCTTATTTATTTAGGTCTTTTTAAAATGTTTGCATTTTTTAAGACTTTATACTTGGTGTTTAGGTATTAATCTTCCAATCTTTCAATAGCATATAAATATCAAGGGATATTTTAAAATTTCCTGTCAACTTTAAACATTTTTTATCTTAAAAACATAACAGGGCAGTGACCTAACACCCAACCACCAGGCTTAAGTTTTCTGGGGGAAACTTTGAGCAACAAACAAAAGTTTTAATCAATTATAGAAATAATCGTCAACTAATTTAGTAATCAATTAATCATTGCAGACTATATATACAACTATATATATATGTATATACATATATATATACATTCCATATATTTTGTCATTTTGATTATATTGCTTAGAGATAAGGAAAACACCAAATTTAAGTGTTTCAGAAAATTACAATAATGTGAAAAAATTATAGCGCCTTCACAGAAAGTCCAGTGGAATGAAAAAGTGTGTACCAGTCACAGAGAAAACCGCAACCTTAATGCCTCTCATTTCTTCCAAGAAATACTAGCGTTCGTCTCTCACATATTGATCTTCATGCAGGTGTTGGGCTTTCATCTGATCCTCCGTAGTGATGGCGAGTCCATCCAGCATCTCCAGCTGCGTCAGATGCAGGACAACCTCTAATCTATGCTGAGAGTTTCTGGCAACCTGAGGACAGACAGAAGACGAACACAGACCAGTTTAACCAGTAATAACATACTGAGAACGAACCACCGTGCTATTAACTCAAATAAAAAATAAAAAACAACAACAATATGCAATTGAAATCTGACAGATTGTAGCTGCAGATTAAGACATGTGGTGCATACCAAGTATTATTTTTGTCTAGTTTCTAGTGCAAATATCATACTAAGCTTGAAATAAAGCAAAATGAACTTACAAGTCTTACATGTTGCTGAAAGTAACTTTTCAGCAACACATAAGAGCTTATTTTAAGTGAACAATTATTTAATATTGACATATTAAAGAGTATTAGTTCCAATGGCAGATTATTTCACTCTTAAGACATTTTCCCATGTTATAAGTGAAATAATCTGCCACTGAAACTAGTACTTTTTTATATGTCAATATTAAGGAATTATTAACTTAAAACAAGCTCCTATTGTGCACTGAATTGCTACTTCTAAGTTAGTTTTGCTTCATTTCAAATGTACCAAGAAATTTGCACTAGAAACTAGACAAGAAATACTTTCCAAGTTTCTGAGCTTCTGCCTCACAGAAGGCTGCTCCCTCACTCAGCTCCTTCAGACTAGCCAGCAGCAATTAGCAGACATCTGGTGGAACAGTGCATCAGCTGAGCTCATCATAGGAGCTACTTCTCAGTGAAACGCTGGTAAAAACGTCATTAAAGTGATAACAAGAGCCACGTTATAATGACTTCCTGAAGGCGGAGCTTCAGAAAGAGACAAAGGCACAATTTATTTTAAGCCATGTTTGATAACAGCTGAAGTTAACAGTTACTTGAATGTGATATAAAATGACACAATGTTCCTTGAAACACATAAAACTGCCCTTTTAAGCAATTATTGACTTAAAACAAGCTCTTATGTCTTGCTAAAAAGTTACTTGTAAGTTAATTTTGCCTAATTGCAAGTGTATTTGCACTGGAAAATACAAGACACTTGGTAGGACTTTGTGTTTTTGCGGAGTGGGTGCCAGTAGCACCCAGCTGACAGCTGCCGCTCAGGGCGCCTTCTGGTCACAGAGCAGACCCGCCTGAACTTCCTGTTCCTGCAGGATGCCGCCGCTGCTGCTGCTGCATGCTACCAGACATGCATGGAAAGGAGCAGGAAACAGCGTCTCCTGGGCTGATTCTGGCAGCAGCAACGCCCCGGGAGGAGAGAAAGGGAATGGGGTCAAAGCTGCCACAGCTGAGTTTGACCCCGTGGAGAACAGCGGACCGGAGCTGCAGACTCCAGATGGGCGATGGTGCCGAAGCATTTGGTCTCTGATGCCAGGCGGTTTGAGGCGCAGCAGACGGCCCATCCTGTAATCACTTAATTTGGAGTGTGGGATTTTGGTCGTGAGAAACCGAGCTTGTAAACCATGCTTTAGATAATTTGTTTGTGAGTCAAAGAGTTCAAAGTAAGGCTGGACGATATGGCTTAAAAATAGAAATTTTTTTTTCTAGCTCTCTTATAAAAAATAAATGTCAAAAAGTGGCTATCTTTTCAGTGAGTTGTATGACGGAGTACAATAATCATAACAGTGCGATTAATATTGTTTAATTAAGAGAAAATAGTCAGAATTAGCAGAATAAAGACGCAATTTTAGCTGAAGAGTATTAAATTACGAGAAAAAATCATTTCACTTTGAACTATGGGAACCCAAAGAGTGAATTCATAAAAATTTTATGTAAAACCAACAATTTGATGCAATTTATCACCCAGTCCTACCTCTAAGTGTCCTTTGACCGGCAGATCGTGGATTCATGTCACTAAAAGCTCATCCCGGTGGAGGAAAAAAGTCTCTAGTTCTTCATAAAACCTAATTTGGTTTAATGGACAAACTAGAACTCAGTAAAACTTACAGGATTTCCAATTACAGAGAGTTCGGTCAGGCAGGGAAGAACCTCTAATTTGTGGAGTTCTGCGACGTCCTGCAAAAAGTAAAGAAACAACAACTAAGTTTCTCCTTCATTGCAAAAACACAAAATATTACCAAGTATTTCCATTCTAGTTTCTAGTGAAAATATCTTAGTACACTTTAAATGAGACATAAGTAGCTAAGCCAGCTTACATTTCGCATGAAGTCAGTCCAGTGGTTTGATGAAACTAAAACTATTTGACTAGAACGACCACCGTTACATTCAGGGGTAAAAAAAGGGAAACTTGCACCCCAACTGTAAAGTAAGGGAGTGGTAGCATCATGCTGTGTAGGAGGAACTGGTGTACGTCACAAAATCAATTAAATCAGGGGTAACGCTGCAAAAACACAAAATCTTGCCACGTATCTTTGCTTAGTTTCTTTTGCAAATATCTTAGTTCATTTCAAATTAACTTTATGTTGCTGAAAGCTTTTCAGCAACATAAATAGAGGCTTGCTTTAAGTCAATAATTTCTTAATATTGATAAAAAAAATTACTAAATACTAAATAGTTCGACTTGCTGATTATTTCATGAATAAGACACTTTCCTTATGTTAGAAATGAAATAATCTGCCATAGAAACTATTACGTCTTCATCAATGTTAATGAACTGACTTAAAACAAGGTCCTATTTCTTCCTGAAAAGTTACTCAGTTAGCTTTGTCTCATTTTAGGTTTACTGAGATATTGGTATTAGAAACTACAGCAAAAATACTTGGTACAATTTTATGTTTTTGTAGTGAACTATTATTCCAAGTTTCTTCTTCACTGCAAAATCTTACTAAGTACTTTTACTGTAGTTTCTAGTATAAACGTCTTAGAACACTTGAAATAAGACAAAAATAACTTACAACTAACTCTAGTTAATAATTCCTGAATATTGATTAGATTATTTCACTTGTAACAAGACAATTTTCACATGTTACAAGTGAAATAACCTCAAAGTGTAACTAGTATTTTTTAATCACTATTAATGATTTGTTGACTTAAAACAAGTTTCTACATCTTGTTGAAAAGTTTGTTTTAAGTTAGTTTTGTTTTCAAGTGCACTAAGATTTTTGCAGTAGAATCTATGCAGAAGTAGTTGGTAAGATTTTTGCAGCGTTTTCCATGGCTCTGGTTTAACCTTTCCTCCTCTTTGGCTGCAGCCTGCGGTGCCGATAATGGAGTTGTATGTATGCATGCGTGAGGGCAGAACCTTTCAGAATTTAGGAGGATAGAGGATGGAAGAGATTACACGTGTGAGCCCGCGTTAATCTCATGGGAATTTGGGCACGCAGTGCGCCGCGGAGGGCCGTCTTTGATTCCCGGCTCTTCGCTGCGACTCAACACCCCCCACGGCGAGCGCCGATGCTCCGGGATGATTGCTGTGTTTTATGTCTTAATTGAATGCAGGAAAACATTAAGGAAGTGAGGAGGAGAAAGGAAGAGGCAACAAAAGTGCAAATCACTCCCCCTGGGTGAGGAGCTGCAGGCTGAGCAGCTGATTACACGTTGTCCTGATTGTTCCTCTCTGCCTTCATACGCACCGCCACGACCTTCAATCAAACTTGATTCTCCTTAATACTACCCCTTGCATACCACAGTGGGTGGTAATAGCTCATGATTACTATACTTTATGCCTACTTTGCAAATGCAGAAAAAAGTAATAGTGAATAAAATGCATTCTGAAACATCTGACACATGTAAAGCAATCAGGAAAAAGTTGGTAAATCAAAAGGTGACTGTGACCTTCCTCTGGAAACTCAAGCAATCTCTTTTTAAATTGGATCTGCGGTTTCATTTGAATTCTCCTAAACGACAGAATACCTGCAGCTTGTTCATGTTGAGGAAGAGTTTGCGCAGCTTCATCAGCGTACTGAAGTGGCTCAGCTCCCGGATGCGGTTCTCGGAGAGGCACAGCTCCTGCAGGAAGTTGTGGCTCATGAACGAGTCCTTGGAAAGCGATTTAATCCGGTTTCTGTCCAACATGAGTTCCTTAAGCTTGTAGAGTCCCTCCAAACCCTCCACCTGCCTAATTTCATTGTCTGAATAAAAAAAAATACATACATGCAGAAAGTAAGGAAGTATTGTGATTACATTATCTACCAGTGTCACTGAACAAAAGAGAAAAGAAATGGGTTTTTTTTTTCTCAGAATTTTGACTTCAATCTTGAAATTCTGACTTTTATCTCAAAATTCTGAATTCAATCTCCTAATTCTGAATTTAACCTCAAAATTCCAACTTTTTTCTTCGGAATTCCATTGCAGTTTCGTGAAACACATACAGCTGAAAAACAACTTCAACAATTTTGTATCAAAAAACATGAGATTTTCTTTCAAAATTGGAGTGTTTCTATTCAGCAAAATTATCTTTCTAATTTCAATTTGTGCAGTTCTATGGTAAACAGAAACACAGCTGTGTTACACAGCTCAGTGTTACCAACTGAGCAACCAGAACGTAATCTAAAGCATGGACACAGTTCAACAACAAGATAGTGACTGTGCAGTTACAAGGCAAAAACCATCCATTTTCTTACACCCCCATCCCATTGGTCATTGCTGACCAAAAAGAAAACATTTTACAACTTCTACAAACAAGTGATCCAGTGGATTGATAAGACAAAAGCAGGACTTTCTGACAGGTGTGTATCATGTTACATGGTGCAAAACGACCAGAGTGCTTCATAAAAACATCAACTTTCAAACACGGTGGGAGTAGTGTGATGCTCTGGGACGATTGTATTCTCTAGTAGAAAAACCTGATGTAGAATAACCATCACCTCAAGCGTACATGTTTCAAGCAGCAGGACAATGTTCAGTTCATCCATGAAATGCTTAAAATCAAGATTCTGAACCAGCCTAGTTAAAGTCTGGACTTCAGTCTAACTGAAATGCTGCTCATGCTTGAAAAAACTCAAGTTCTGGATGGCAGCTGTTGCTGCAACGGTGCCTCAACCAGTTATTAGGTTCTGGTTTGGATATATATTTTCAATAATAAATAAAATCATTTAGTTTTATTCTCAAGCTACACTGCAAAAACAGAGTCTTACCAAGTATTTTTGGTCTAGCTAGTAAAAATATCTTAGTACACTTGAAATAAGACAAAACTAAATTACAAGTAACTTTTCTGCAAGATATAGGAGCTTGTTTTGAGTAAGTAATTCCTTAATATTGATGAAAAAGTACTAGTTGCACTCTAAAATAGTCTTTTGCAGTGTATAAGGGAGGTTAGTTCACTTTTAACATTGGAAAAACGTCTTGTTATAAATTAAATAATCTACCAGTAGAACTAGCACTTTTTCATCAACTTTAAGAAATTATTTACTTAAAACAAGGGGCTATTTCTTGCTGAAAAATGACTTGTAAGTTAGTTTTGTCTTCTTTTAAGTGTAATAAGATTTTGTGTTTTTGCAGTGTATCTTTGTCTGACTTCAAAATTCATTTGGCAATCTGAAACATTTAAAAGTGAGAAAGGAGAAAAATTTTAGAGACAAATAGTATGAAGAGTTTTCCTAACCGCAGCTGTAAAATAACAAACAAAAAAACAATTGAAATCACAGAAAAGCTAAAAAACAAACAAACAAACAAAAAATGTTCCAAGATAAGTCAGAAAATAAGAACAGAAAGGTGTGCAAAGAAAACACATCGACAATCAAAGCTTTCAAAAGCAGTTGAAAAGAAAGTAAGTCTCTTTTCTTTGTGACCCGTCATCCAGCTGCCTGCAGTCCATGGGAGGTATTGCTCTTTTACAGCTCACCCCGTCCTGACCGCTGTGAGCGGGAAAGGGGCAACCTGAGCCATACGTACCTTGGAGGAAGAGCGATTTAAGATTGGTGAGCCTGCTGAGCTCCAGATTGGCCATATTGGAGATGCCATTGTGACTCAAATGGAGCACCTCCAGGCTCCCCATCAGCGGTTCCAGGCTTCTGCCGAGCCCAGAAAGCCTTAAAGACAGTCACAGGAAACCAGTTAGCAGCTCTGGCCTCATTCTGCCTCCTGCTGCTGCATTCAGCTGCACAGGCCTTACAGGTGCATGAAACTCTCAGCAATCACAAGACAAACAAACAAAAGAGCAACTCTCACAGATCTCCTTGTATATTGATAAAAAAAATATATACATTTAAAATGTTCATATTTTATCTAAAATAAAATTTTAAATATTCCTTTAAATGTTTGATATTTGTGTTAAAATGCATGCAAACCTGCCAGTACTGTGACAGATAGCGGCTGCATTGTTTGGTCAGGGCTGCCCTCTAATGGTGTGGAAAAGACAAATAGTTTGTTTCTCACCACCTGAACTGCAGAAACACAAAATCCTACTAAGTATGTTTGTCTATTTCCTGTTGAAAATATGTTATGCAACTTGAAATAAGACAAAACTAACTTACAGGTACATTTTTAGCAATATATAGGAGCTAGTTTTAATTAAATAATTCCAAAATACAGATTTTTTTTTCTTTTTGTGACATACTGAAACTATACTGAAAAAAACAAAAAACAACAACAACAAAAAAAACTGATTATTTTACTTACAGTAAAAATGTCTTGTGATAGTGAAACAATCTGCCGGTGGAACAAGTATATATATTTTTTTTAAATCAATATTGAGTAATAATTGATGTAAAACAAGCTCCTATATCTTGCTGAGAAGTTATTTCTAAGTTAGTTTTGTTTTATTCCAAGTGTATTAAGATATTTGGTTTCAAAACTAGACCAAAAATACTTGGTGATATTCTGCTTTTGTAGTGCAAATATTTTAGTAAAATTGATATAAGACAAATGATCTTACAAGTACATCTTCATAAAGATAGGGGCTTGTTTAAATGAAATAACTGCTTAATATTGATGAAAAAGTATGAATTCTACTAGCAGATTATTTTACTTGCAGCTAGAATTTTTTCATTTTTCTCTGTTACTGTGTCTTTCAGTAACACCCATTTGTATTAAAATTATGTGCTTGATCAGAAACAAAGTTAAAGTTTGTATAACATATAAGTGAGTCCATACAAGAACGGACACTGCCTCAATTTCAGGCAACTTTTCATATGTTTTTCAGCAAACTTAAAAGAAAAAGTTGTAAAACTGGTCACATACTTCTTTTAATTTTGTGCTTTTATTGTATTACCTGTTAGGTCTGGATGAGCTCTGCTGGCCGTAGCCACTGGAGTTGACTTTGCTGTGCAGAATCTGTTTATTTGACCGAAGAGCTAAAGTCTTTTGCCTCGGCAGAATGGACTTGATGTGGTTGTGGTCTAGATTCAGAACCTGTTATAAAAGAGTTAGTAAAAGTTTCTTTATGAAATTGTGAAGAGTGTATATTAGAGATTCAATCAATTAGATTAATGGTTTGTCAGATTAAAATGAGTTCCAACTGATTGATTAATAATGTCCGCTTAGACCTTCTTTTATTGTTGTAGTTTAGCCACCATCCAGCAGAGGGCATCCTTAAGTAGCACCATTAACAAAGATGGTGGCTAAACCAGAACAGGAAAGCGAAACGGTACAAACAGAGTTCAATCTGGGATACAAAATGCAATTTATGTGGCTCTATTTTGACATATAAAACACTCGACCAACTCGTTAAGTCACCTTCTCATTCAAAAATTACTGATCTGATACGAATGAGAGGATGTGATGACACGGAAGGGGAGGAGCTAACGCAGAAAAATAGTAATATAATGACAAAAAGCTTGACGCCATTAAGCACGGTTGGTTTTTAGGACTATTGTGAATAAATAATGAACTTTATGAAGTGAAGTTTTAACTTTCCTTCAAGAGCAACATCAGACGGTACATCTGTATGAACATCTGTATTTATAGGGAATTAAGTATGTCACATTTTATTCTGTTTATTTTTATACACAACAACTTCAGATCTTCCAGTTTTGTTATATTTGATAAATACTTATAAGGAACCATGACTTTATATTGACAAAAAATGTCAGAATATAACAATGTGCTTTCTTAAAATTAAATTTATCATAAAAAACGTTGCCCTTAGTGGGCAAATTATCTTTCTCCATTGTGTAATGGAGAAAGATAATTTGCCTATTAGAATCTATAGAAAACTCAGGTATTTAAGAAAATGGACGTCCATCAACTGTTTGCTTGCCTAACGATAAGATCAATAAATTTTAGACCAACTCACTAATCAATAACTTGCATGCCTAATCGATATGCTTTCTTACTTTGACGTTGGGCAGGTGGATGAGGCCTGAAAAGGATGTGAGGTTGTTGTGCTCCAAGTTGACTTTGCACAGGTTGGTAAATAAGTCTGGACACAGATCAACCATCCTGTGGGATGGGGGAAGGCGGTTTGAAAGCTTTATTCATTGTGGGAGTGAATAAAATGTAAAACTCGACTGTTTCAGATTCGTACCTGATGGAGCAGGACTGCAGGCTCAGAAGGGTGATTTCTTTGTAGTTTGAGTGGCCAAACTTCTCCACTACAGAGTCAGCGGTCAGTCTTCCCTGGAACATCGTCTTTGCACTGTCACACTCGCCTAAAACCTGCAGAAAACGCAAACAAAGTAACGTATAAAACTTCATGAAAGTGTTGTAAGGTGTAAGCTGGTACGTTTTTGGAGCATACCACTGCGATTCCATCCAGAGCTTTAAGGAATGGTAAATGGAAAATAACGTATATTCGATAGTTTTCCAGTATCTCCACTATGGGATTCCCATAAAGATCCAGGATGATTAGATTTTCCAAAGCCTAAAGGAAAAAAACTGAGTTTAGACATCTCAATAATAACTTAATTATTTGAATAGGATGCAAGTTATAGATTAATGTACAAGTTGACTAATGATTAATTGATAGGCAATTTTCTTAAAAACCTGGGTTTTCTCTTGTATCAAGAGGGCCGGCTGCATAATGGTGTATTAAGGACATTGGACTAAATATCCACCAAAAAAAAAAAAAAAAAACTCTGAAATTTAGAGAATTATCTCAGAAATGTTCTAGAAAAACCTCAGAAATTTCACAGCTCCAAAAGTTGAAAATTCTGAAATGAATCTCAGAAATCTTATTTTAAAAAATAATAAAATTTCTGAGCTCCACCAGTCGATTCGATGATTGCTAAAAAAAAGAAAGAAAAAACCTAAACACAGAAATATTTAGATTTATCTAAAAAAAACATTTTCTGGTTTTTTGGTGGAAATTTGCTCCCTTTTTCTATCAACACTGGTCCTTAATGCATCTCCGTACTCTTCCCATAACAGCAGACTACATTTTTTTTTCATAATCTGCTGACGCTGCGCCATCATTCAGCGCCTCTGCTGAATCGGGGCTTTTGAGGTGAAACGTGTGTGTCGAGTGTTTGTATTTATAAAAAAGGACCGCATAAAGTGCATTTTTCATCCCAAACCGGACTGCTGGACTGTTTTCTATTTTTTGTTTTGGTATAATGGCACCGCCATCTTTAATTCCATTTAAAATGGCGCCCTCTGCTGGATGGCAGGTGAAATACAACATTAAAAGAAGGTCTAATAGAAGGCTGTTGTTAGTTACTCAATTGGAAGTCATTTAATCTAATAAATTATTAATCAACAGTTAATTGTAAGGCGGTTAATTGTCCACATCCCTGTATTCTAAACTATTTTTCCTCACTTTAAGAAAGTAGATGTCTCTCGATGTGGAAATCTGGTTGCCTCCTGCATAGAGCTCAAGGAGAGAGTGAACGTTCCTGATGCCACTCGTTGAAGTGATGCAGTTATTTTCAACAGAGAGGTGAGTCAGAGCGAGCAGCTCGTTCAGAACCGGGCAGTCCAGACTGGAAAGATGGTTCCCATCTAGGGTCAGCTTTCTCAGGCATGGAAGTCTTGCTAAGCCTAAATAAACAGGAGGGAAAATAAAAACATAAAAGTACAGAGTCTGAGCTGATCAGAGGAAGTGATGTTGAGAGTGGGACAAACCGTTGAGTGAGATGATGCAGTTGTTGTTCATGGAGAGCTCCTGTAAGTTGAGGCAGGTGTCTAAGCCGTTGAGTTTGGAGATGTTATTGTCGTTGAAGGAGGCCCACCGCAGGTTCACCAACTTACTCAGATTGAACAGTTTGAAAAGTCTCTGGTTGTCAAAGTTCAAGGATGTGATCTGCTAAAAAAATTGATGCCCGCAGGCAAAGAAAAGGACATATCAAATATCTACATTTATAAAACTAGAAATTTACATTAAGAAACATATTCATCTTAATTCTCAATGAAGTTGAAACTAACTAAACATTTCTTGTTTTAGCTTAGAATTATTAAAACAATTTCTACTTCCTAAATGACAGAAAACTTAGCAAGAACTTTTTTTTTTTTTGGTTTACTTGAATTCAAAAGTTTGTGACTCAAATTAACTCAAATGTGTTGGTTAACCTATTAGACGTTTGTGGAAGGAAACATTTCACTCAAGTCATACAGTTTAAAAGACAGTTTGATAATGGATTAATCGTGATTAACCAATTATTGAAATGACCAAATGTATCTAAACCTTGAATTCAAATAATTCAAAAATATTTCTAAAAAATATTCACGCCAATCTTTCTGGCATTTAGCAAATATAAATAATTTTGGTGATTCTAACTAAACTTGTTGAACTTCTGCAGATGCATATTTGGAATAACTGTCTGAAAATGAAGTCCTCTTGCTGCATCTTACCTTTGCCATCCAGTCGGACTCCAGTTCTCTGCCGGGACCCGAGGGAGCCGGAACCAAACTGGAAAGGAGCTGAGCAGTCGACAGCAGGCTGAGGCATCGAGGACGTTCGCTGTCGATGCGGGACTGGGCCAGAAAGGCAGCCTAGAAGCATAGCCAGCAAATCTAAAAACAGTAGCGCTCCTTCATGTTTGCTCTCATCATACAGAAACCTTACAGCAACTCGACCAGAGTAATGACAGACTGCTATTTCTACAGAATAATAACATCTAAAAACACTACACAACTACAAACTAGAGCTGAAATCGGATTAATCGTGATAAATCTACTATTGAAATAATAATCGATAATTTAGTAATCAACTAATTAACTGGAATATACAGATTCAACAATTGCTGAAGGACAATTGCTGAAATAACATGCTTATGGTAAATAAGTAAGCCGTATTCATAGTAATTAAGTCAAAACTGACTTAATTTGCATTTTGGCAAATAAATCTTTATCTGTAAATATGTTTTACCCATAACTCTTCAAATCCACGGAGCATTTCAAAAACATTAAGGTTTATGAAATGGTTAATTTTCCAGACACCAAAAAAAATATTATATATTGCCAAAAAAACTCAAGTTTTTAGGTGCTTAGGCTGTTTTTAGAGTACACACCAAAATGGAAGTATAAAACATGCAAAATGTGAAATTTGCATAACAGTTCCCCTTTAACCATCATCCTCTGATATAACGAGGTTGCTTAAGATGAGATTCATGTTGTTTTAAAGTGTTGCAACAAACTAAAGATGTAGCGAAACATAAATTTGTTTTATTTTGATAAACATTTTTTCTGCCCTTACACAAAAAAAGGGCCACAAAACCTTTACCTGGTTAATTTTGACGTCAGCAGCCATGTGACGAGCTTCCTCTGCCTCCTCTTCTGTTACCATCACTCCATCGAGGTGTGTGAGGGTTGCAACACGGAGCAGTATGGTCAGTCTGACCGCCTCTGGCTGGAGATTAAAAAAAAGACATTCACAAATTCTTTAAATCTCGGAGTGCTTTACTTCTCACATGCTGTGGGTGGCATTAAGCTTTTCACCCCACTCTGCACCTTGGTCCATGGATTATATCTGGTGTCCAGTTTCTGTAAGGCAGGAGTGTGTTTCCGCAACACAGCCGTGTCTACTCGGACTTTGGTCAACTTATTCCAGCTGACGTCGAGCTCTCGGAGCTGCGCTAAATTCTGCAGCCCCTCCAGAGTCACCAGCTCGTTAAAGCTAGCGTCCAAAACCTCCAGGTTGGGCTGAGGAAACAGGTGACAAGTTTTTATTCGCTGAGCCTCCAGAGTGTCTGGGTTTTTTCACACTTGATAGTCCAGTAGAATCAGTTTGATTGGGAACCAAAGTCACAACATTTGTTACATTTTCAGCTGGTGCGGTTCACTTTCACTCTGTGCAGTGTCCAACAAACCAAACCTTTGAAAAAACCTGTTCCCATCCTCGCCTGTGGTGGCGCTGCACCAAGAACCACTGCAGTAAATGACACAAAAACCTCTGAAGAACACATGAGCGCAACTTTCTTCTTCAAAGAATTTGAACAAAAATGGAGCAGCCTGAAATTTTAGCGTTTCTAGGATTTCTTTTTTGTGTTTGGTAAAAAAAAACAAGAGTAATTTCTCCTGCCAGTGCTAGACTCACACGTTTATCTTGTTTGTATTTACCCAGAATGCCCTGCACTGCAGTACACTTCCTGCTTTTGGAGCGATCTGCAGTCTGCTTGCCATTCACATATGCACTCGAACCACACCACCCTTAGACGGACCAGATTTCACTCTTTTGGTCTGCATCAGTTCGATTGATAAAAATTCTGACGTGTTTGGCTCCGCAACTTAACCAGACTTTCTAACCAAACTAGAGGCAAAGTAAACAGGGCAGACCCTGTTCACAACAGCCCTGTTTAGTTCACTTTAATAAAACGTCTGGTTCATTACGGGAGCTCTGAACGCCTAACTATGACGTGGACCAAAAGAGTGAACTCTGGTCCAACTGCAAACCTTTGTCTCGGTTCGGTCGAAGTGAACTTCGGCGTAGTTCGAATGCATGTGCAAACGCCAGGGATGGAAAACAGTGCAGGGTAAATGCATCTTAAAATGTGAGACTAATACCTACTGGTCTGTTGCCAAAGACAAAAGAGAAATCCTACAAATGCTAAAATTTGGCGCTACCCCATTTTTGTTTCCATATCATAGAAAAGAAAGTTATGCTCCTGTCTTCTTCAGAGGTTTTTGTGTCATTTCCTCCAGTGGTTCTTGCTGCACCGCCACCATAGAGGGGGACCACTGAGGAGGTGAACAGGTTTTTCAATAAGTTTGGCTCGTTCAATAGTGTGGTGTGAAAGCGAACCGCACCAGCTGAAAATGTAAGAAATGTCGCAATTTTGGTCTCCAATTGAACCGAGTCCACCGAACTATCAGGAGTGACAACCTTCTCATAAAACTGCTGCAATTTGGTCCTTTTGGGTGGCCCTAAACACATTATTACATTGATTTTATATGACTAAGTTTACCATGTGAAAGATGTCGTCCAGGCGTGTGAACTTATTGAAGCTGATGGTGAGATGTCTCAGAGCTGAGAGGCTGGAAATCTCTCTGATTTTACTCAGACTGTTACCATGAAGGTTGAGGACCTGCAGATTCAACACAGCAGTGACGGATCACTGAGAGGGACGTGAAAAGAGCTAAACACCTTCACACACAGAGTCATTACAGTGATCTGACAGAGGATATTCGCTCTGGCCACACTCAGCAGGGTTCTCTCATCAATGCTCAACAGTTTTGGCTGTGGCTTCAGATTGGGATCCATGCTGAGGGCGACGACGTCCGCGGTGGCGTCTTCAGAAAGAGAAACATCCCTCTGTCCACAGCGGCTCAAGTCTTCTCTGTTCTAATAACACATCAACATGTTCAGGTACAGAACTGTTTGTCAATGCTGATTTTAACAGTAAAACAAAAGACATACATTTAATTTTATGTACTGCTGAGCTTTAATGACGTTTGAGCTGAATTTAGTAGTCATGCAGCTGATTTGGCCAAATATCTTTCAAATATCTTTCAGACATTTTGGATTTTACAACTTGCAAAAGCAGAGATGTTAAGAAACAAAATTTGTGTTCTCACATTTGTATTATTGATCCAATAATTTTAAAAAAAAAAAATACACATCTTGACACCCCCACTATTATTTGATCAAAGGATGTTGGCAAATTGCAGCTTCACTGCTTTTAGCTCGCTCCCTTGGCAGATAAATTCATTTATAACGTGACATTTTCCTCATGTTGAGTGAGACAATCTGCCAATGGGGCTAGAGCTTTTTCAGCAATATTAAGGATTTACTGACTTTGTCTTATTTCAAGTGGGCAAAGATACTTGCATTAGAAACTAGACAAGAATACTTGGTAAGATATTTTTGTTTTTGCAGTGCAGAGAACTTATATATCCAACCAGAGTGATGCCAGAAGCTTTTCAGTTGTACAAAGATAAGTCAGAAAACAAATACTCAAATTACCATAGTGATATATTCAAAGTGTATGATGTACTCTGGCAGGATGAGCTCATGGTCAAATACAAACCACTGCCTTCGGTGTTGGGGTCCACCCTCATCTCTCTGAGGCATTCTCGCTGACTTTGGTCTCTCTAAAGAACAAACACAAAGAGATCCACAAAATCTGACCGGCTGCAAACGTAAACTCTTTGAGTTTGGTTCAGGGAATACCATCGCCTCCTGCAGAGCTGCACACGGGGTCCAAGTATTGGTACACGGAGTAGACGTTGGGACAGCTGTTTCCCGGTTCACCAGGAATAGGCAGGCTGTTACCCACAAACACCTTACAGACAATAACATGGCCTGCAAGGGAACCATAAAACGTCAGCATTTAAAGCATGGAGAAAGCATGGTGAGAGGAGGAAGCAGGCAATTTAAATAAAACTGCCTCACCGTGCCTGAAAGGGATTTTATCTGACATTTGCTTGGAGTCATATTGGTTGGCCTGCTGCAACAAAAACTGGATTCTGGGTTGTTCAGAAACAGCCAAACTGTTGGATAAAGGCACAGCAGCCTTTCTTTCTAAACCCTAAAAATACAGAAATACACAAATTAATCAACATTAGACTGAAAAGTAATAATCAAGAAACTGACACTTTGCTTGTTTGCACAAGAATGTTAAGAAAATTTTTTATCTATTTTAAGCGGTCATTGACTTGAGCTCTGTTAGAAGACATTATGTTTTCATATATTTCTATTTTTAAAATAGTGAATCAACTGAAGCAAAAGAAATTAATTTACAATCCCCTATGAAAATATTTACTCCTTAAAATTCTTTCATTAGGGTTGAAAAGATTAATCTCATTAATCGTGAACTCAGAAAAAGGCCATTTGCTGAAAGAACAACACTCTCAGAGCAGTAATTAAGTCAAAACTGTACAAAAATACATACATTTAGCATTAAATGTGTACATTTAAATATATAAAAAAAACCATATTTTTCTATAAATATGTTCAACCAAGAACCCCACAAGGGCATAGTTTTAGCTGCTTCAAATTCTGTAAAAAGAAAAATAAAATCTCCCATTAGCACCTTTTGCTACACATTTATTAATCAGTTAATCCAAAATCTACTCACCAGATCAGTCCTATACTGTACTGATGTTAAGTTCAGCAGAAAGGACTGAACCTCTCACATGCTGATATTTAGAAGTATTTTATTTTTTAGCAGCAGATGCAGCCTTTGCTACAAATCAAGCATTCAACCGTTATTGCATTTTAGGCAACAAAATATTTATGATTTAAAAGAGATATTAAATTGCTTGTTAATTTGTATATTTTAATCTACTTTAATATTATAGAATGTGCTTTTTATCAAATTAATTGATTAATCGTCAGAATAATAAATTACTAAAATAATTGATTGTCCTAATCAATTATTTTAATTGTTAGTTGAAGCCTTAATTTATATTGGAATTTCATATGATACATAAAAAAGTGCTAGGACCTGTAAACTTGAAATACAGCAAAACGTAAAAGTACCTTTTCAGTAAGATATCAGTGCTTGTTTAAGTCAATAATTTCTTAATAAAATTGCATGTCAATTGGGCATGATAATTTGTTTTAGCTTTTATTTTCTTTTTCTTCTTTCTTGATTTTGTTCTTGTTTGAAATAAATACATAAATAAATAAAATACTAGATCCACTGGAAGATTATTTCACTTGTAAAATTGGAAAAATGCCTTACACATGAAAAAAAATCTGCCAGTGGAACTATTTTAT
The DNA here is from genome assembly GCA_903067055.1 of Poeciliopsis paucimaculata. Lineage (NCBI taxonomy): Eukaryota > Metazoa > Chordata > Actinopteri > Cyprinodontiformes > Poeciliidae > Poeciliopsis > Poeciliopsis paucimaculata. Next base: position 4,338 of record CAEGAD010085929.1, on the reverse strand, counting down.
CAACATTAAGGAATTACTTAAGATAAACTACTGTAATTTTCTGAAAAATTACTTATAAGTTAGTTCTGTATCATTTCAACTCAATTAAGATATTTGCACAAGAAATATCTTGACAAAAATAATTGATAAAACTTTGTTTTTTTGCTCTGAATACATTAAATTTTGTGGCAGTGACATGGCGAGAAAGAAAATCAATGGTAAAGAACATTTTGACAAAACACTGCATACTTAATTTTGATAGTAAAAAAAACAGTCAGGTGTTTCTTGCAGCTTGTTCACCTTCATTTGGTTTGTGGTTTTGAAACCTTCCTCTAAAATACACAAAGTTTCCTCTATCTCACTTGTTTCAGGGTCAGCTACGTAGAATAAATATTCCAGTCGACGTCTGCAGTTCCTGTTTAAAAAAACATGCTTTTATTTCACAGCAAGAAGTGTAGACATGCAGAGGCTTTAAAAGGCATTACGATGTCATTTTCTTTACTCACTGTAAGATAACAACAGATTCTTCTGTGGAAAGAAGGCTGTGAAGTTTGTCTTCAAAGCGAAGCCTCAAAGCGCTATTGTGGATGCGGAAAACCCTGTTAATCTTTATGTCTGCGATCCTAAAGCTTGTGTAATCGGATGGAGAGAAGCGGGAGAGCAGTAGATTGTGACAGGAAGTGTACCTGTTGGTTTGAAAACATAAAACAAGCTTTTATCTGCTCTGTGCAGCTTTGACCTGCAAAAACAACATCATATTCTAGTTCTTTTTTCTTCTTGAAAAAAGAACAAAAACAATTTAATAGTAACTTTTCAGCAAGATATACAGCTTTATTTTTAGTAAATAATTCCTTAATGTTGATGAAAAAGTACTAGTTTCACTGGCAGATTATTTCATTTATAATCAGACATTTTCCCTATGTTATAAGGTTAATTAATCTGCCAGTAAACTTTTCCATCAATATTAAGGAATTGCAGATTTAAAACAAGTCTCAAAAGTTTCTTGTAAGCCAATTTTGTCTTATTTCAAGTGCACTAATAAGATATTTGCATGAGAAACTACACCACAATACTTGGTGAGATTTTGTGTTTTTGCATTGAGAATCTTCTTTATGAAGACCTAAACCGTACCATGAGTCTATGGGGCAGCCCTCCTCCAAACTAATATTTCCAACACTTTCCAGCTCCACCAACAAAAACTGAACCAAATATTCTGTCTGCTTTGTGGCTTGGACCACTTCCTGCTCATACCAGGCCTGAACCCTAAACACACACACACACACAAAAACAGCCATTGTTATTCATGCCTGGAAAAGGTTGCATGTTCTAAAACGTCCCAGCCCGATAACCACAGCAGTTACGTTTAGTTACAAATGTGCGTACTTGTGTATATTCTGCTAATGTTGCAAAACGGCGGTGTTTCCATTAAATAAGAAATGAAATAAAATCACAAGTAACTGAAAATTATGGCACCAACGGACGTTAACGTTTACATGAGATTATATCCACAATTCAGCCATGGCGGTAGCGCTCATCATCTGTCAGCCATCTTCTTCTTCTGGCAAGCAACGTTCGATGAGCCTTACCGCCATTAGCCTCGGAGGAGACGTTAGCATCTTATTCAGCCGTTGGAGAGAAAAGCCCCTTATAGTTGGGAGCAGCTCCGTCTGCGGCATTTTGGAGAAACGCCATTTCAACGTCCATCCGATTCAGTCTCCATTTTGGTCAAATTTTTAGTATGATAAGCAACTTTTTGTGAACGGTGAGATGCCGTGAGAGCTCTCCCGGAGGTAGCTAGACATTGTCCGGGGAAAAAAAAAAAAATCTTCCTCCTCCTACTTCCTGTCTTCTTCTTCGTGGTTTTCGCCGATAGTGACGTCCTACCTTTTGAAGACAAAATTGATGGAGGAGATAGTTTTTTAAATTGTTATTATTATTATTTAGTTAGTTTTAAAATCTGTGTGATATATAGCAACTTGGTCCACGCTCCATTCAGTAGATGGCGGTAATGCACGTCTGAAAGTTGCTTGCCAACGGCCAAGTTGGAGGAAGCAGAAGAAGAAGAAGGAGAGGAAGAAGAAGAAGACACGGCTGAAAAACCACCCCATCCTAGGGTAAAAACTTTTTACCGAAACATTTTCGAACATTGTCGTGTTTCCATTAATCTAATTAATTTTCGTAATTTTAATTTGCGCGGTGTTTTGATTGATGGAAACGCAGCCATTTACTCATCCATCCTCCTGGTCCATCGTTGCAGTCTTTCCCTCAGTGCTTCTGTCTTCAGCAGGATTTTGCGCTCCATGCTGTTAGCGTCCAGGTTTGCTGGTTCAGAGATTGAGTCTTCGTTCACTTTTTGTCCTTCCAGTTCAGTCTCCATCCTACTGCTGGGACTCTGAGGACTTTGTGTTATCATGGAGAGTTCATGTTCAAGCTGAAAAAAAAGACACAGTGCGGTGAGAATAAAATGTTAATCTTTTCTCTCCCTTTCTTTTTTTAAAAAAGAAATTACAAATGACCGCTTTTATTTTAGTCATCCCTTATAACGAGTTGTACAACGGAGAATTAAGGCCATGCTACGAAAATGTTTGTTAAATTACGAGAAAATAGTCATTATATTAACAGAGTAAAGACACAATTTTATCAGAAGAACAATAAAAAGTCATATTAAAGAGAAAACTTTGATAAAATTATCACAATCTAACATATTCAGATCATTTTGCGTGCTTCTGTCTTCAAAATATACATTTGTTTGCTCAATCGTTTCATCCTGCTACTGATAATACTTATGTGTTAAAAGATTTAATATTCCCTTATCTGTAAAACTCACAAAATGCTCAGCCTCATTTGATTTTTTTGGTTATTTTTAATGCAGAAATTCTCATAAAAATATGACTTAATTCTTCTAGTGTTATTTTATTCTGGTAATATAATAAAAATATAATATAAAGTCAATATTTTGACTTTATTCTTGTATTATTTCAACTCTATTGTCGTACAAATTTATTCTTGAAACATTATGACACTATTCCCATAATTTAAAATGACCTGGATTCAAAGTCCAAATAAATAGAAACTGTTAAACAAGATGGCCGCCCTGGGCCCTCTGACATCTGAACTACGTAAAACCAAGAAGTGCAATGGTGAAAAAAAATCTAATTTTCCAAAAATTAAGTCTTCAAAAACTCAAAAATGTGACAAATTGATCAAATTAATATATCGCCCAGGCCTACTTATATAAAGATTTTTCATTTTTTGTGACATATACTAGTTTCAAATCATCATATAAATCGTAATGTGAGACAAATATAATAAGAAAGATTTCAAAAATACAAGTGTAAACAGATCAGATCAGCGGAATCAGATTATTAATTTTACCTGTAGGTCAGATGAAGCTGCTGCAATAATTATTTAACATTATTGAGCAAACAGTGCTTACACTTTTGAGGGCGTGACTGAGAGTCCGGATGCATTCCTCAGGCAGCTTCATCAAACATTTCTTCCTTTCCTGCAGAGCAACCTGGGTCTCTCTCAAGTTCCTTTGAGCAAGGCGAACACGCATGTTGTAGTACATCAGTTTCTTCATAACTGCAGACTTCAGAGGAAAGAGGCCAAAATAAAAAACAGCAATAAAAATGTGTGTAAATTAAATAAATCAAATGTTTTGCCTCTCATTATTTGAAGATTATAGCAATAAACGCTACATTATATCCCCACAGATTAATCAATTTTGGCAATCGATTAATCTGATTAAAAAAAATTGGCATGTTCATCAAATTTTTTTGTTTAACCACCTAGGAGTATTTATAAAATATTAGAAATACAAAATAAATAATTAAATTTCTTTTTCAAACAAGAAAATAAACATTTCATTGCCTAAAATGCAATAATAAAAAATACTTTCAACATCAACATTTGAACAGAAAGCTCAGCCTTTTCTGTTTGACCTAACATCAATACAATGTAGGGCTGATTTGTTGACTGATTAATAATTTGATACTAAAAGGTTATTAATATAATATTTTTTTGTCCTAAATTTGAGCTAAAAATGCCACTTTTGGAGTTCTGGGTAGAACATATTTACAGACAGGTTATTTTATCTTAAATGATAAATGTATACTTTTTTTTTTTTTTTTACATTTCTGGATTAAATAATTACTTCTAAGACTATGTTGTTCTTTCAGTAAATTGCTTTTTCTCAAGTCTGAGTACGTCAGTTAATCAATCAATAAAAAAATTAGTTGATTATTTCAAAAATTGATTAATCATGATTAGTCATGATTAATCCAATTAATCGTTTCAGATGGGGAAACAATCAGTGAATTGTGTAAAATCAACAATGCTCCATCATTCAATGAGTCT
>CAEGAD010085927.1:0-63982 GCA_903067055.1 Poeciliopsis paucimaculata | reverse complement strand
GCCTCTATTCTATTTTTATTGCCTTTCAAGATGACATGTCTGTTCTTGGTGTTGGATTTTATCAAATAAATTTCCCCCTAAAATGCTACTTATACTCTGGAGCGACTTATAGTCCGGAAAATACGGTAAAAACTTTTTTCACAGTGCATCTAAAGTGCTAAAGTATTAGAAAATAAGAAATATAAGCATAACACATAATTATTTTTACAGCTACTACACTGTATACATGTTGAATTTTTTTAATGGATTTTTAAAATTAGTTTTTATAATTCATCATATATTGAATTCTTACTTAAATTTCAGAATTCTGACTTTTTTCTCAAAATTTTAACTTTAACCTAAATTTTTGTTTCTCAGAATCAAAATTATTTAAACAAATTACATTTTTAAACTCAAATATACCAAGTAAATTTTGGACAAAATGTATAAAGTGCATGTTTCATATCGTAACAACATAATTGACAAATACCTACAAATGTTTGGTTATTTATTTGGATTTTTACATAAATTGACGGGAGTCTTTATTTTGGCCCTTACCCTCCTCCGTACTATTTTCATGTAAATGCAACAGTAAATTTACTCAGTAACAGCTGTTTTGATAAAGTAGCAACAGGATTTAATGAAAAGTCGGGTTGCAGATGGGAATTTATGTCAAACTTGGATGAATCTCACGATTAAAATGTTGAGCAGCTGTTTGCCGTCCAGGTGTGTTTGGAGTTATTTTGATTTTTTTCCCCTCTGAGTTCCTGTTTCAGTTCAAACACAGTGTGTATGTTTACCACTTACTGCTTTGCAATACTTAAAAAGGCGATTTACAGTGTTTGTTCAGGTCGTTAAGAGCCTTGCGCTGGCTGCCTTTTGGCTGAAAGTGTAAAATCATTCATCTGGTTAATTTCCCATCTGAGAGCAGAAGCTGCTGCTGCCTTCGGGGAGAGCCTGCGGTCTTCCTACCGTCTGGATAACGGCTTTAAAAGTTGACATCCATGTCAGTCATACAGAGGCAGGTTGCATCAGTGTCAGCTTTTATTTATAACAACCAATTATAGAGCAGCAAGAGAGGAGGAAAGGGTAACTTTATGGATAAATCCTGGAAGAATAACCGGTCTGTAACCTGCAAGAGGAAGACGTAAATGTGCTTCCACAACTTTTTTACTTTGTGATCGAAATGCAACGTTTTCCCCGGGAAAGTTGAAACTAATGTACTGTTTCTTCATTAGCTCTCTGTATCTGCGTCCCATTTTCTCGCACGACGTAATGAAGCGTTTTTCTAACCATTTTCTGTCTAAATCTGTAACGTCATTAATGCTAAGCCTTGCAGAATCCTTAAAAGTTTTGGTCTTTAGTCACTGAGAAAACCACGAAGGAAAAGACAGAGCAGGAGAAGATCCAGTCGCCTTTGTCTTCTGGATCTGTTGTTACGGTTTAACTGAAAACTGCTTCAGTTCTTAATGTATTTAAGAAACGTTTAGGACTTTTTCAAACCTTGGAATAGTAGTACTACACCTTTGACTTTTAAACGTTTTGCAACCACAAACGTCGTTTTGTTTTGAGATTTTGAGAAAGCAGTGCATGTCTAGTTTTGATCCTTAAAGGTTTTTTTTAGTCTGCGCCGTTCACTGTCACTTTCAATTATGACCAGTCACCTTCAGAAGTCACCTATTTATAAATATAAACTTTTTAACTTAATATTGTCATAATCCAGGTTTTCAAAGAGAAGTTTAGTAAACAAACAAAATCATGAAGACCAGAAAGTGTGTAAAGCAGCATTAACTTGTGCTTAGTTTGCTTTAGTTCAGCTTTAGTTCATTTACCTAGAAGGTCCGGTTCGTTTGGGGAGGTGTGAATGCGGACCAAAATGGTAAACTCTGGTCCGCCTAAAGACCTCAGTCTCAGTTCGGTTTATGTGAACTCTGGTTCAGTTTGAATGTATATGTGAATGGCAAGCAGACCGGAGACTTCGCCAAAAACAGGAAGTGGACTACAGCGCAGGGCATTCTGGGTAAATATATACAGAACAAATGCATTAGCCTAGCGCTAGTGGGAGAAATGGTTTGTTGTCTTTGATCAGAGACAAATGAGAAATCCTACAACTGCTAAAATCTGTCGCTACTCTGTTTTTGTTACATTTTGTGAAACAGGAAGTTGCATCTTCTTCAGAGGTAATCATGTTGTTTCCTTGAGTAGCGCCCCCACAGGTGAGGAGGGGGAACAGGTTTTTCAAACGGTTTGGTTGGTTTGACTGCGGTGTGAAAGAGAACCGCAGCCGCTAAAAATGGAACAAACGTCGCAACTTTGATCCCGGATCAAACCGAACCTGTCGGACAAAGAGGCGTGAAAACAGAGCAAACCTGGAAGTAAACGTGCTGGAGCCACCAGAGCTAAGACTGGAGAAAACTAAAACTAAAACTCTAAATCGACACAGAGAGCTACAAAAGAATAGTCTAAATCAGGGTCTAAAACTTTTAGATGTAAATTAAACAAGGACTCCAAGCTGAAGAGTTAATTCATGTATTTCATTTAGATGTGTTGGAGCCAAGTAAATACATGTGCTACAAGGGCCTAGTCAAAGTACAGACCATAAATAGATAGTCTACAGAAGCCCTCTGTCTAATCCGACTGAACTTCAGCAACTCTACAAAAGAACAGTCAGAAATCTAGTTTGTATCTAAAACTATATTCAAACTCATTCCAGACTTTCACTTTCTGTAAAAATAAAAAAAAACATTAAGGTTTGAGGTTTGAGTTTTAACTGTATTATTTCTCCTGCCAGGCACTATTACTCATAAGTGACATTTTCCTTCTGCCCAGAAACCTTTGAGAAAGGCCAGTGTGGGCACAACTCTGCTGACAGACGTTAAACCCTCTGATTTGTTTTCTTATTTGTTTCATTCGCAGCAGGAAAAATCTCCTGTTTTGTATGGCAGTCGAGTCCCGGATGCAGCCCTTTTCAGTCAGGTTGCTGCATTAAACATGACATTTATAAAAGTAGGCAAACATCTAGGGAAGCTTTTGTCTTCATGTTTTATGCAGATCAAATATCAGCTGCATGTTTGACCTCAGGATGGCGTGAAGGGATATTAACCTCATTTAAATTACTTTATTCAAATTTTTCCCAACGTGAAGTCACTTTCACAGACTTACGGTTACAAACAAATGTGTTGATTAAACTCAAACTGTGGCGGAAAAGCAGCTGGTGGATTTATTTAATTAGAATCTGCTTCATTATGTGCAAAAACTATGAATTTACTTCAGTTTTCGGCGTTTGCAGCAGCAGACGGGGCCGACATTTTCATCCGTTTTTCAGACGAAAGAAGCATCGCTGGGTTTTACGCTTAATGATTTTGTTCGTGTTTTAAGTGCCAGGACAGCCGCGTCAGTCTGGATCAATGTCGGGATCGATTTTTTTTCTTTTTATGTCTCTCTTGGTTTTCTAATTTGAGAGAGTCACATTTCAAGGTTTCGTGTGGAGAACAAACAAATCTTTATGTCCTTGAATCCTTTGGCGCCTCACTTCACTTCAACATTTCTTTTGTTGTTTTGTAAGCTGTGCATGGATTGATTGTTATTGCTGCAGCAGAGTTTGTTGCTACGGAATACTTAATGTGTCAAAAAACTGGAAAATTCACTCTGAATAAATATAAATCTAAACTGGTCCAGATCTAAATAAATAAACAAATGTGTTTTTGTAGGTGATTTTTAGCCAATCAGAAAGCAGGGCATTCATGCTGAAGGGGCGTTTCGCCTTCACAGCTTGTTTTAAGTAAATAATTTCTTAATACTGATGAAAAAGTGGCAGATTATTTAACTTATAGCAAGACATTTTCCCATACTATACGCTGATTTTTTGCTGCCAGTGAAACTAGAACTTTTTCATCTATGCTAAAAAATTATTTACTTAAAATAAGGCTCAATTTCTTGCTAAAAAGTTACTAATGAGTTAGTTTCGACTTATTTAAAGTGTGCCTTGATGTTTGTACTAGAAACTAGACTCAACGTACTTGGAGATATTTTGTGTTTTTGCAGTGTAACCACAAAATTATTTTTTTGTTGTCTGGTTCAAAGTTTCTCAGGAATGTAGACTTTAAAGGGACGTTGAAGGAAAAAATAAAAAATAAACTTTCAGAAGCTGCATATCCGTTACAAATACTCTTAAAAAATATTCTGCTAGTGTAAAAAGGAAAAAGAAAATTTTTTTTGCAATTGCGGTCTTTTCATTAAATAAGAATTGTATTTAAAATCACATCTGAATAAAAAACATCATCCTTTTTGTCTTTGCATCTTTGCAAAATAAATAATTTTTTATACGGCCAAAAAAAAAATTTTTCTTTTTTTTTTCTATGCAAATTTACTTTAAAATGTTAAATTGTGCAATTTTATACTCCATGGAAACACAGCTAGATTAAATGCTGCTGCTTGATAGAAAATGATTTATCTGATGCACGTCTGACAGCAGTGAGGCGCGTCGCTTTTGGTCTTTACTGGACCCCTGCTGGGAAGTCAAACCTGTCCGGACAGATTCGTGTTTACAAGATGGCGATTTAAACGTTGCATCAGAAAGGTCAAAAGATACGCGACATTCGGCATTTATATCCCCATAATGTGGTTTATTTGGCAGAACAAAGGAGGAAACTTAAAACAGAAAATTTAGTCGATTTTTCTTTCTGATTTTTCTACCAGACATGTGGGAACATTTCTGTACCAAATGTCAGATTTCAGCTGGAGAGTCGCTGAATGTTTCAGTGGCTGCTGTGAGTGCTGATGGATTGCATTTGTTCATGAAGCAGACTGAGTTATTAGAATATACAAACCGAGCCCATGTTGTTCTGTTCCAGACAGAGGAAAGTGCTCAACAAAAGCCTGAGTCACTGCTAGATTTATGCACGAAACACTCATTTCAGCGCAGGGGCAAATTATCCGCATGCTCTGTATGTGGCTGTTGGTTAGCTTTTATGTGTTTGCATGCAGAGAAATGTTGGCTGTGAAGGAGAGCGTTGTGTTGCTGCAGAATGATGATGATGATGACGGTGGTGGTTAAAGAGCCTCGTGACCAGCTGCCTGAAAAGGTAAAAACGATGCCGTGTTTGTGCAGCTTGTCACAGACTGCGGCCTTTAATTATCTCCATAAACGCAACCAAAACATTGCCTGTAACTTCATGACACAATTCATAATTAACGCTCCATTTAAGCTTCGCTGCTCCAACTCATTTACCAGCAGACGGGACCAGCATGATGATAACAAGCTGATTGATGGGATTATTTTCAGACCGGAGATTATTTGGCTCAGGCAGACAGTAAATGAGAAGTAAATTATGAGAATATCTGAGAATTTTCTCACTTAACAGAAACACAGGTCTACAGATTATCTGTTGGATTCTATGCTGTCATGTTTTCTTTAAAAGTTCAAAGGTTGAAATTTTTTTACTTTTCATTTCAAAAATTTTTCTAGAAATTTTCTGAGATTAATCAAAAATTTGGAATTTTTATCTAGCAAGTTTTGACTTTTCAAACTCAGAAAATTTTATGTTTTTTCTAGATAAATTCGGATATTATCTCAAAATTTCAGATTTTTTTTTTTTCAAACTAAATTTCCAAACACAGAAATTTCGATGTTTTTTCCTAGACATTTTCTGAGATTAATCCCAAAAAACAACATGTTTTTCAGCTGATTTTTGTCTTTTCAAAGTAATAAATTTCCAAGTTGTTTTCTAAAAAAATTCAGATATTAATCTGAACATTTCTGAGGTTCTTTATAGAAACTTTTGACGTTTCAAGTTGATAAATTTTAATGTTTTTTATTGAAATTTTATAAGATTAATCTTCTGAGTTTTTTCTGGCAGATGTTTAACTTTACAAACTCGTCAACTTTAAAATGTTTTCCAGAAAATTTCTGATGTTAATCATAAAATTTGTGGAAATTTTTTTGTTGCAAAATTTTGACTTTTAAAATTAATAAATTTCCAGGTCTTTCTAGAAAATTGCTGAGATTAATTTATAAAACCATTCTAGAAACTTTTGATTTTACAAACTCATTAACTTCTTTTTTTTTAATCTCAAATATTTGACTTTTCAAACTGATGAATTTCCACTTTTTTTTCATAAAAATTTTTTGATATTAATCTCAAATTTCCTGAGAATTTTTTCTTTCAAATTTTGACTTTTCAAACTCATGAAATTCCACGTTTTTCTAAAAAAATTTCTGAGATGAATTTTGAAATTTGTGAGGTTTCTTCCACAAATTTTGACTTTTTGAACTCATAACATTCCACGTCTTTTGTAGAAAATTTCTGAGATAAAACTGAATATTTCTGAAGTTTTTTAGGAAATTGACTGGTTTTTTTTATGTACAGTTGCCCTGATGTCTTATTACCAGAGAGCCAATGGAGGGACTGTAAAAAATAAATAAATACTTTTATTTTTTTGTGAGTAGCATTGCTCTCTTCTTTATTAAACGCATTTTTTTTGGACATTTTTACTGAAATGTCGACAGAGTGAGTTGCAGCAGCCTGTGAGAGATGAAGGCATGGCCAAGTTCTCCGGCATCATTCAGGATGACGGATGAAAGGACACTTCCAATATTTTCAAGGTGACAGAATGAAGTGTGTAAAATGTGTTTCTGAGGAAATGTAGGACCCAAACACCATTTAATCAAAAACAGGAGTCCATGGATTAGTTTTCAAGATGGAGTATTTGACTCTTCGGCTTCAAAAGCAGCTGAAGTTGGTTTTAAAAACATTCCTGTTTCTGTCAGATACTCTGTTTTTAAACTAATGTGATTTTATGTCTCCAGGCTGAGATATATTACGTTCAAATTCAACGTCAATAATTTAAAAACTCAGTTCAAAGGTTCAACATTCATAGGTTTAAGAATTACTCAAAAAACTTTGACAAAAAACGATTTTAAGCTCTTATGCTGTTTTTAGAAGCAGCAGGAAACCAAATTTAAGCACAAAAAATGTGAATTTTTCATCACATTTCCCCCTTGAAGTCAAATTTTACTCTTTCATCTAGAGTTTCATTGATTTGTGAGCAGCCATTTCAACCATAACTCCTGTTTTTAAAGTGTGGTAAACACGTTTTGATCTCTGTCTGTGTTTTTATCTAAACTTGTGGAGCCGACGAGAAAAGCCTGGAACGTTTCTGCTGCCTGTGGTTTGCAGGAAAGAACGGAGGTAATCATCTATTCCGGTCTGCATCCTGATATTATTCAGTGTTCAGCAGCGTGTTCATGCATGGCACACAGTCCGTGTTCTGCAGAAAAGTGACATTCCACCCCATTTAAAAAACACCAGATGCCTGTCAGCCTTTTCTTACCATCCTTCCTCTCTGATCTGCAGGCTCACTTGTGAAACATGCATTTATCAAAGCGCAGTGAAGTCCGCTGACTCCTCTACTGATGACATTATTACTCAGTGAGCGGCGAGTGAAGCAGTTGATTCAACTGTGAGATGTTTGCGAGAATCGGCTCAGGAAAAGGATCTTCACACCGACGTTCCTTCGACACAGAGTTCAGTACCTTTAAATGCACGGCAAGAAAACCATCTAGAACACGTACACGCGGGAAAACGGGGAATGAACTCGTTACCTTGAGAAAACAGGAAATTAACTCGGCATCTCAAGAAAATGTGAAGTTAACTTGTCTTATGTAAAAGATGTTTATATGCGGAAAACGGGAAATTAACTCAAGAAACTGAGAGTTAAGTTATCTCAAGAAAAACATCGGGGAAAAAGATTGCGTGGAAAACTGAAAATGTCTCAAGAAAACAATCAGGAAATTAAATTGTCATCTCAAGACAATGTTAAATTAACTTGATGTTGCTAAAAAAAACATCTGGAAAAAATATTTGTGGAAAACGGGAAATTAACATGAATTTAACTCGCTATCTTGAGAAACCTGGAAATGAACTCATCACGTGAAAAATGAAAGTAACTCGTTATCTAAAAGAAAGAAAAAACAATGGAAAGTACATGCAGAAAATTTTCACAATTAGCAAAAAGGCTAAAAAAACTAAAACAACATGAGCTGAGCTGTTAGCGCCTTGCTGGATTAGCTGATTAGCTGCTTTCCATCATTTCAAGCTAATTTGACCATCAACAAAGTTTTTTTCGTTGCTGTTTATTAGAAAGCTTTTAATCTTTTTATTTACCATTTTGTGCAGTTTTGCTTCACAGAAACTTTGCATTATGTTCTTAAATGTTTTCAGCTTTGTTAGTATGTAAAAAAAACATGCTGGGAAGCAAAACGGGTTAGTTTGTGACGACAGAGGAAAACTAATGGAATAAGTTGTAATAATTTATATTTTAACCAAAAGTTGTGCTGTATACTAGTAGAAGTATTTCTGTTGGTGTAGGAGTAATTTCCTTACTGCTAACTGGGAATAATTAAATTTTAAGCGCTTGAATCACTTCAGTTTGTTGAGAGGGCTGCCGTGAACTGCCTCGCTGGTTTGTTGGTGTAATCTGGACTATCTTCCCAAAGTGAAAGGGATTAACAGGATGCGGTAAACCTAAGGGAGCGCTGCATGCCGCAGACCTGGTTCCACCTGCCAGGTTCATCCGACTCGGCTCCGGCTCTGCGATCAGCCGCCATCCAGGCCGTAACTGAGATTGTGTTGCGTTTTTATGGCATTCTGGAAGCATTTTAAAGCTTATTTTCGTTATTTACCTTCCTTACATTGTTTTTGGATATTTTTTGCTTTATTTTGACATTTTTATAGAAGAATCTATTCCTATTTTAGACAGATTATTATATATTAATAATATCCTTTAATCTCCATGGCAACCATTCAGGGCAAATAACTGGTGGAACTGCATTTCTGCTGAGTTTATTGTTTTCTAAAATAAATGGTTGTAAATGGCATAACGAGAAGCATTGTTGTCATGACGAGCTGTAGGCGAAGTTTTGAAAAGAGCAGGAGCTTCTTAAAGAGACAGAGGCCCAATTTCAAGGTGTCAAATTTGGAAGGCAAATTATTTTTAAGCCATGTTTGATAGATATAACATTTTTATAACAACTGAAGGCAACATAATTACTTGATTGAGGTATAAAATGGCACTACATGCCAGATTTTCTTTTCTGAATCTTTCATTCCACCATTTCTGGAGTAAAAATAGTTTCTTTTTGGGGGGACAGCCGTTTCCTCTGGTTTTAGATTGTTTTTTGATGGCACCTTTTAACCTTTTATTGTTTGTTGTTATGTGTAACCATAGCAACAAGGTTTCAATCAGTCGGAGGGGCTGATTAACACAGGGAAAGCTGAAATAATTTTTTTATTTGCCTTTGGGATCATTAAAAAGAATGTTTTAATTTGAAAACATTCAAGGTTTATAAAATGTGGTTAATTTATCTTAGGCAACGTTTTTAAAACGTGCAATTATTTTTATATTTTCACAGTTTGATACTGTGCATGTGAGTAAATAACGCCAACATTAGCAACACGATTAGGTTCATTTTTTAATATTTATGGTGAAAATCATGCATATTTTACTCTCTAAATGCTTTTAGAGAAAGAAAGTTCTGATTTTTTGAAGGTCTGATGTTTAACTGAGACTGTAACAGACCGAATACCCAGAGAAAAAAAAACAACTCCTTTATCTGTTCATTGTAGCATTGGATGATTAGCTACTTGAAAGGTATGAAAATGTTCTGTAAATGTGACTCAATGGGTGGAACAGGAAAAGCAGCTCAGTGTGAAAGCCTGACCAGAGGAGACGGCGGCTGTGGAAGCAGGTGTAGAAAATAAATCAATGGCTGGAATTGATCTTGTTCACTTGAGGCAGTGGTGCAAGACCAATTGCATAACACCGCGCTGAGGATGCTGGGTCAGGCAGGACGGAGAGGGAGCAAAGGGCGAGACAAGACGAGACGAGAAATCCCAAAATGCAAAGAACGAAATATAAAATCCATAAATAAATACATTTAAAAAACACCTTTTTCCCCCGCATCCTTGAAGCAGGAAGATGAGGGTTGCTTACTGACTGTGAGTGGATTTGTTGTTTGTCTTGGCAGAGATCCGGGAAGCGTTTAAGGTGCTGGATCGTGATGGAAATGGGTTCATTTCCAAGCAGGAGCTGGGAATGGCCATGCGGTCTCTGGGGTACATGCCCAGTGAGGTGGAGCTGGCCATCATCATGCAGAGACTCGACATGGACGGTGAGTCACGGCCTGCAGTCACTCTGCATCAAATGGAAAACAGATTATTGTTGTACAACAGTCACAAAAAAACACCAAATCCCACCAACAATAGCTTTTAATGCAAATGTCTCAGTGCACTTGAAGTAGGACAACAGAAACGTAAAAGTAACTTTGCATCGATTTCTAGTAGCTTGTTTCCATGTCTGTAAAAATGTGAATGTTTTAAGTCGATAATTACTTAATATTGATGAAAAAATACTAGTGAAGTAATTTGCCAATGGAAGTAGAACTTGGTTGCTAGGTAACAGCCTGCGCTTGGCCGGGGTTGCTAGGTAACGGGACAGTGGAGTATTCGACCAGAGGAACTACAACTTTGTAATCAATATTTAAGGCTTATTTACTTAAAATAAGCTCTGATTTCTTGCTGAAAGTTACTTGCAACTTAGTTTTGTCTAATTTCAAATTCTCTAAGATATTTGAACTGAAAAGTAGATCGAAATTACTTGGTAAGAATTGGTATTTTCACAGTGAACGCATATGTTTTTGTGTGCAAATCTTAAAAACTTCAACATAAATGTAAAAATGTGCAATTTGCTGGCCTTAATGTTGCGCCTGTTTTACTACAAAAATATCAAGTATTGCCATGTTTCAAAACAGTAAAAAAACAGAAACCCAAAGTGTTTTTGTTCAAATTTAAAAAATGTGAATCCAATTATTTTCTGCACAACAAGCTAACCTTTGACCTTTTAATCAAAACACATGAAAAAGCTTTTTACTTTCTCTGAAAATATTATTTGTATCAAGCAAAGTCAGACAAACACCAGTGAGAATAAAAGAGCCTGACAGCTTTTATATTCAGTGCACTGCAAAAACACAAAATACTACAAAGTATTTTTGATTAGTTTCTAGAATTATTAATGTTAAAAAAAAACTCCTGTATGTACAGGATTACTTTTGTATTACTTCAAGTGTACTAATATATTTGCAATAGAAAATAGACCAAAATTACTTGATAAGCTTTTGTGTTTTTACAGTGTGATATACCTTCTGCACCATTTACTTTCTTCCAGACATTATTGTACTGCATTATTTATCACTTCAATAAAGAGGCGCTGTACATTGTTTTAAATTTTAATATCAATTTTAAGCTGCAGCCCTGATTCATCACCAGAGTTTGGAAAAAGGTTTTAAATTTAAGTCACATGATAATTAGCGGGAAGAGAGACGGCATTAAAGAGAGGGATGGCATTAGCAGACGATGGGGTTGGATTTTGGCGATTATAATTTGGCCAGATGAGATGTAGAGAACATTTGATTTTCAGCCTTGCAGCAAAGTTCAGCTAATCACAAAATCGACGGATTTCTGTTCTGCTAACTCACGTGAAATTATGTCTGCTTTTTGTTTCTCTCATTTGAGTTTCCTCCAGTTTACCTCTCAGTTTCTGCTGTCTTTAAAGTGAACTTGAGTGACTTTGGTTGTGCGTGCACAAATTCACTTCTGTAATAATTCATTTGTTCAGTTTCCAGCTGCTGGGTTGTGAAAAATGTAAGGGAAAAAAGCTGTGAAAAGCAGGTGGCTTTGACTGTGACGGACACAGAAAGTGACTCAGTGACTTTGTGCCGAATGTTGAGCTGTCACAAACTGTGCCTACAAAATGAGATCCAGCATCCATGATGCGTTTGGTAAAAAAGAAAAGATTTGCATTTGTTCCACAGCATTAGGCTGCACTGTAAAGAGCACAATCTTCGTTTAGTAGGTCGTAACAAAACATTACTGTTTAAGTTTCAAAAATGATTACAAAACGCTCTCCGTGTCATTTTATTACAATGTTAACTTGTTAATTTATAAGTACTTCCACCATTTTCAAACACAGAGACCGGTTTGCATTACAGATAAATGCACAAAGTTTTCACAGATTAGACAAAAACGAACAAAATCTGATGCAAAAACTCGACAGAATATTTAATTTTTTTCATGTTTTTAATTTGTAGCTTCAGTATTTTTCCTTTTTAGTTCAAATTCCGTTGTTTTTAGTGAATTTTAATGAATATTTAGGTGAATCTGCATGCAGTGTGGTTACTGGAGCTATTTTAGTCATTACTGTATTATTCATATTAAAGAAGCTCGCACACTAAAACTGATGGTGTGGGTGGTGCAATCATATCAGAGAGATTTAACCCACATGGCATATTCATATTCAGATCCAAATTTTATCTATAATTTCACTGCATTTTTGGGGCGATTTGATGCGACGGAGCTGCACAGATTTAGTCCAGACTAAAGCAAAGATTTCACTGGTAGTAAAGACAAAACCCGAAACATTAAGACCAGTTAAAAATGGTGGAAATTCACATTTTGCACTGCTGGAACTTCAGAAATTTCTAAGCAAAGCTTCAAAATGCAAAAAACCCCCAAAACAAACAAAATAAGCTGCTTATAAAATGATTTTGACTGCAAAAATACAAAATCTTAGCAAGTAATTTTGTTCTAGTTTTTAATATCTTAGTGCACTTGATAAGAGAAAACTAATTCACTTTTCAACAGGATATGGGAGCTTGTTTTAAGTCAATAATTTCTTGATTTTGAAGAAAAAGTTCCAGTTTCATTGGCAGATTATTTCACTTTTAGCAAAAAGACATTTTCCCATTTTATAAGTGATAATCTATCAGCATAATGAAATTGTTTACAACAAAAACGTTTCCATATCTTGTTTAAAATTTACTTGTAAGTTAGTTTTGTTTTATTTCAAGTGTACTAAGATATTTGAACTAGAAGCCAGACCAAATATACTTGTTAAGAGATTGTGTTTTTGCAGCGTGCACTTTGAAATTTTGCTTATTTTTGGTCGTTTTTAATCAATCAATCCGTCTGCATAGCGTAGCAGTTCAAATTGGTTTACTTCATAAAAACACAAAAATAAAAGCAGCAAAAACAACATAAAGTCAACAGTTGAGAAACCAAACGTTACATTTTAATGTCAAATATGTTGCTCAGTGCTCCATGTATTATTAATCAGAAGCAAATCGGAACAGGTGAGTCTTAACTTTGATTTAAATAAACTCTGTTTCATTTGTTTCGCAGTTTTCTGGAAGTTTGTTCCAGATTTTGTTGCGTAGAAGCTGAATGCCGCTTCTCCTTTCAACCTTTCAATTCAATGCTGAAAGAACAAAACCAGTTCATAAATAAACAAGCACCATTGATCCTCTTTCAGGTGACGGACAGGTTGATTTTGAGGAATTCATGACAATTCTTGGCCCCAAGCTGCTGTCGTCTGAAACGAGGGAAGGTTTTCTGGGCAGCACGATAGACACCATCTTCTGGCAGGTAAACCTGAATCCTCTTCAGCAGCTGTTGTGGCTTTTATTGGGATTTAACCCGACTGTTCACCTGATGGCGTGTGGGATGCTGACACGTCAGATCGGAAACGTTAGACAAAATGGGACTGAAGACGATGAAGGCTGTCGGATGTAAATTCAGGATTGGAGGAGAAAAAATGAGTAAAACTGACTTTAGTAGAACAGAATTAATCCAATAAAAAACAAAGTGGTGTGTGTGTGCGTGCGTTTGTTTCTAATACTTTGTGGGGACCATTGTCCTGACACATGCTACGTTGTGGGGACCACTGCTCCTTGTGGGGACTGAAGCCTGGTCCCCACAAGGGGAAACGCTGTTTTTGGGTCAGGGGTCAGATTTAGGACTAAGGTGTGAATTGAGTTTTGGTTAGGGATAGGTATGTAATGGGTAGGGTTAGGATAAGTATAAGGGTAAGGTTTAGGCTGTAGAAATGAATGGAAGTCAATGGAAGTCCCCTGCAAAGATAGCTGCGCAAACGTGTGTGTGTGTGCGTGTGCGTGTGTGTGTGTGTGTGGAAAGGGCAGGATATCTGGCACCTGTAAAGCTTTTACTGAAATCTCCATCTTGACCAGTGTTGCCGCCGGGTCACGATCTTGTGGTCTGCACTGTAAAACTGCAGGCTGGGTGAACGAACTGCCAACAACATGGACTTATTAAAATACGATGCTGGCTTCCACATTTTGTTTCCTGTAATAAACGTTTGCCTTGGAGCGATGGGCCTCCTCTGGAGTGTAAAGGAAGCTTAGAGAGGAGGAAATAAACGGCAACGCTTGATTTATGACGACTATAAGTTGACGTAGCTCATAAATGATGTGTTGAAGATTCAGTTTGTTTGTTTTTTATATTTTGGGAATGTGAATCTAAAGAGCTCGGTTATTGCTTTGAAGTAAAAGTTAAATGTTGAAAGATTTTTGTTTCTGCAGTTGCATCGCTCACGGTGACAGCATGTTGGATTCCTTGTTTCTATACACTTTTGTTCATAATTGTTGTTATTATGGACAATTATTTCATCTGGTTTTGGATTCTATTTAGCTGGAAGAATTAACTTTTTTTACTTTCAGACAGTTGCTATGTATCATTACTGTAGCAACATGTTATTATATAATTGGGAACAGCTGATTAGCATCTTAAAAGCTCAAAAAGCACCTGAACTTTGACCCCCAAATCTCAGATGAGATGAAAAGGAGACTTTTTGGATGCATAGCAGAGAGAGAAGGAAGTTCATAGCATTTTCACATCTATCATAATGGACAAGAATCATATCCCCTACTCTAATGTTAATGATAATTGACAAGGATCATATCCCCTACTCTAATGTTAATGATAATTGACAAGGATCATATCCCCTACTCTAATGTTAATGATAATTGACAAGGATCATATCCCCTACTCTAATGTTAATGATAATTGACAAGGATCATATCCCCTACTCTAATGTTAATGATAATTGACAAGGATCATATCCCCTACTCTAATGTTAATGATAATTGACAAGAATCATATCCCCTACTCTAATGTTAATGGACAACAATCATATTCCCTTCTCTAGCATCTCTCTGACCATCCATCATCTGTTTTTGTTGATTTCTTTAGTTTTATGAGTAAAATGAGGTTACTTTGTATTATTGTGGTGTAATTAAATCCCGTTCTCTTTTAACCAGATAAAACAAAAATAGATTGCAAGTTTTTTTTGTGAACATTTATTTATGGCGAAATGTATAAAAATGATTTAGTCTGCATTTGCAGCAAGATGTTACAACTTAAATTTGCTATTAGACCCATTTTAAGCAGTAACCTCAAGTGAAACAAATCCAGTTCAGAAAAACTTTATTAATCCTTTATTAATGGAAATTAAATAAATCTGTAAATCTAAATCTGCAACCCCCATTCCTTTAGATTTCTTTTTCATTTCAACTCAAACAAATCAGAAATTTGACAAAAATCATTTTAACAGCTGGAAAAATTAAGACATTGTTAAAAATAATGGTAAAATCCAGAACAATACTAAATAAAACGCTAGTAAATCACCTGGTAATTAAAATTTTTAAACTAATTCCTCCATATTTCTGAAGCCTAACCTGCTAAAATGACTTGGATGTAAAATATGCTGGTGCTTTCATAACAAAACATACTATTGTGAAGAGACTAAAATATGACTTCAAACGTGGGAAACGTGTTAAAAATCCAGCAGGTTTGGCTTCACAATCCCAACTCAGAGATTTTGAGGCAAAAATGGCATTTACTTTTTAACAGATTTAAGGTTTTGCATGTTTAGATTGAGATTATTTTGAACTGCAGTGACTTCAGGCTTCATAAAGCAGAGCTAAGGTTTCTGGAAGCAGCTTTATTAGTAGATAAGTACTTGTGAAGGAAAACTTTTATAAAGAGGAACTCTGTGTAACCCTTTGGATAATCACCCGTTGTCAACGGCTTTCATGATGCTACATCTATGTTTTTCTGGTGTTTTGCTGAGATTTGTCTGGATGGAGGCCGAGGACGGGGATATTTAAAGTGTTGCATAAACAGGCAGAGCATTTCTGAACCTCGAATCGAGTCCCGCTTTCATCGGTTTTAACCTTGGAGGAGAGGAGAGAAGCTCGCATCTTGTCTTGGCTGGGAGATTTTCTCATCCCAATAAAATCAGTCAAAGTGTCACATCCTCACCAGCTGGGGTGATGGGATAGTGAGTCACTGGTGTCACACACACACACACACACGCGCACGCACACACACCTTCCTACTCACTCGGTTCTGCTCTGAAAGACTTGGGGATTGTATCTAATCATCCCCTTAGATAATTACATCTCTGTAATTTAGAGGCTGTAAATGTTTTTCTGTTCTTTGTTTTGCTAATCGTCAGGTGGGTAATTAGCAAAGTGTTTACTCAATTTTGAGGAGTAAACAGATGGAGTCTCCTGACTATTTGACCAGTTTTGCTTACATTCAGAATAAACAATACATATAGAGCTTCTTCAACCATTAAGAAAATATAATCTTGTAGGTTTGACTGCCACTAATTGTGTCCGATTTGTTTTTTTTTTTTGACTGTTTTGACACCTGATAGTTTGTTCGACTTGCATTTGTTACATTTTCAGCTGCTTTGGTTCTCTTTCACTCTGCATGGTGTCAAACAAAACAAGCCTTTTGAAAAACCTGTTCCCCTCCTCACCTGTGGGGGCGCTACTCAAGCAAACAACGCAGAAACCTCAGGAGAAGGAACAGAGCGCAACTTCCTCCTTCATGAAATATAAATAAAAATAGAGTTTAATAAAATGTTTAAACAAGTTACTGCTGTAAGTTTAATTTTCACAAACTCACACATTTAGGTTCAAAATTTAAAGCTGTCTAAATTTATTTGACTTTGATAGCAGAAGGCAGTAGACACAACCGAATTCGGCTCAACTGTTTTACAGTGCAGTGGCATATCTGCATGTCAGTAAGTTGATGTAAACTGTCAATGGCTGAAAAAACGTCTCAAAAATGTGTGGTTGTAATTATCACAATATTTGGTGATAATATTGAACTAAAATGTTTCTCTGTCCCATTTTATAAATCTATTTATGACGGATGCAACTGTGGAAATGTAAAATATATTTCGCAAAGTAGAGCAAATCGATGCATCACTGCAGGAAGTATTTTAGAGCGTTTGGTGTTTTAGCAGGAAGTGAATGGTTTCCTTTGTGTTTGTTGGTTAAACTGCAGCTCTGCTGGTCGTCTGATTTCCTATAACTTCCTGACAGAACAGCAGGAAGCAGCTTATTTTAGGGCTTTGCTCTGTAATCATTCTGGGAGCTCAACGCCCACCATCTATATGAAAAAAAAACAGACAGCAACATTGACTATTAAAGTCCAGTTGGCCTTTCTCTTTCTGTTGTTTCCCCAATCCTTTTGAGACAACAGAATCTAGCGTAAATGTAAAACATTTAACTTTTAGTTCTGCTCTTTGAGTTAAATAAGTTTTAGATTTTTAACCTAAATGTGAGTTTGTGAAGGATAAACTTACGCAAGTGAGTTGTGTTAACGTTTTATTTATTTTTGTCCAGTTGTTGAATAAACTAGTTTTTAAGATAGCACTTAAAAAAAATAGACATGAGTGGGAACCATTTCCCAGAATGCTTAGTGGTATGTTCTTAATGTAAATATTTATTTTAATGCAGCTGACAGTTTGCAAAGCTAGAGGATAATGTCCTGTTCACACTAAATGAATTCATGGAGATGTTTAATAAGATTATCAGATCGGATAATAAATAATCAAGATAAACCGCCTTCAAATGTTTTACAGTGTAAAAATCCCTAGAATATTTTCTTCATTATAAATTTAAAGCTGTTGCACATTAAACATTCATAAAAACATAGCTGGCATCAGGCGTTAGCATCATTTGTTAGCATCGTCTGACATCCAGCTGAAACACAAACCCTGGTTTTCTTACTCTGACGAGTCGGCTGGTTCTTGACGTTCCCATCCTTCTTAAAGTTATTTAGCAAAATTTAACTCTATACTCCTATGTTGAACCTTCATTTTCTGTTTTTCTTCCGACGCCGAACGCTTTGTAGGACGTTATTGGAGATCATCAGGATGTTAAATGATCCACTTCAAAATTCATTTTCTTCCATTAGTTGTGGAAATGACACAGAGGTCCCTCTGCACCAATGACTGCTGTCGTGGCACAAAACAAAACACATTTTCTGGGAAGGAAACGAGTGAGACGGAAAAGCCAAATGGTAGTTTGTGTATTTATTGTTGAGCATCAGCCTGGCTGCAAAAAGGCTAAAGAGGAAATAAAAAGAGATCAAATCTCTGATTTAAACCAAAACAACATTTGTTTAAACAAGATTAAAAAAAAAAATACTGCTATTATCTGTAGCTGTTAGGACTTTTAGTAGTATTTCTGTTTTGATACACTGCAAAAACACAAAATCTTACCAAGTATTTTTAATCTAGTTTATAGTGCACTTGAAATAAGACAAAATTAACTTACAAGTAACTTTTTAGCAAGAAATGTAGGCTTGTTTTAAGTAAATAATTCCTTAATATTGATGAAAAAGATCTAGTTTCATGTAGTATGGAAACAAATATCTTGTTAGAAATAATCTACCGACAGAACTAGAACATTTTCATAAATATTTATGAGTTATTTATTTAAAACAAGCTCCTGTTTCTTGATGAAAAGTTACTTGTAAGTTATTTTTGTCTTGCTTCAAATGTACTAATGTAAGACACTCGGTACCAAAACAGAAACACAGATGATACTAAAAGTCCAAACATCTACAGATAATAATAGTATTTTTTTTTTTTTAGCATATTAAGATGATTATAATTACTGAGGATTTACTTTATATCTACTTTTTTATGTTAGTCGTTTCTCTAACTTTGGTTAAATTGTTTTTAAGACAATTTGGATTTTTTTCCCTTGAACATTGGGATTTGAAATGACCTTAATTAAACTGAATCTGTAAATATCTGGATAATACTCTTTTGTCTCAGTAAAATCCTCCATTTTTCCATTTCCTGACACTCGGTGACTCTGTAGACACTCCCATTGTAAATCATTCCCATTAATCTTCTTTTTATCAGTCCTTTGTGCCGGGGGAAAAGCGTGAATTCATCTTGACTTTGGAACAACTCATCTGTGATGAATAATACATGCAGCACAATGATTTTTATTTTCTGCGGAGACAGGTGAAGGAATAACTCCGTACCGGAGGAAAGGCGTGACGCCTCCATCATGGCTCCTTCACAAACACACACAGTCTCAACAGGACAGTTTATAAAGGCAAACATGAACTTTATCTGTGTTTCTGCTGCTGTGTTCACACTTCTATTTGGGATTTTACTGGATTATTGTTTCAATCTGGTAGATAAGAATCTGATTTTTGAAGTTTCTCTACTTACTGTCCTGCTCGTTATTAGCACCCATGACGTTTAAGTACATATGGTGGAATATTTACTGGAGGAAATTCATCAAGTGAAACATTTTACTGCTGATTGATGCAAAACACCAAATGATAAACATTTTAAAAAGATAAACATTGTGAGAAAAACAAAGAAAAACATAATGTTTACCATGTCAATGGTATTGCTACCCTTTGCTGCACATCAGTATGGAAACCCAGTTGGGCTCACCTGTTGCAAATCATAAACAAAGGATCACTTGTGACGAACTTTCTCCACACATTGGTTGACATTAATTAACCAATGAATGATCATGTTGGTGCTTTAAAAGCCTCCTGTTAGCCCATATTCACATGTGACGACAGCAGAAATGCTTTTATTTGTAAGCACAAGACCTCCAAAGGGTATAAAAACCATCTCCAAAGATCTTGGTATCTCTGTTTCAATGGTGCATAATGTAATTAAGAAGTTTTCCAGGCATGGAAGAGTCAAGAGCCTTGAGGGGGAAGAGAAAAATTGATGAAAGAAGTCTTTGGCGGTTTGTGCAAATGGTGGGAAAAACACCACGTCAAACATCTAAAGACCTAAACCTGGAGCAGTGTGGTGTGATTGTTTCAACACGCCACACACTAAAAAAAGTGATACTTTATGGGTGGAGGCCAAGGAAGACCCCATTGCCAAAGAAAAGACGTAAAAAAAGAACGCTCGATCTTGGGAAAACAGAACCTGGACAAACCTCAACATTTAAAAAAAAAGTGGAGCTTTTCGCTACGTTTACAGACAGCGCAATGAAGCCTTTAAAGAAAAGAACACCCCACCAACAGTCAAGCATGGTGGAGGCTCCATAATGCTGTGGGGCTGCATTGCGGCATCTGGTCCTGGAGGTCTTGAACGCATCACAGGCATCATGAAATCAGAAGATTATCAAGCAGCTCTAGAGCGAAATGTCGTTTGAACATGAAGGGGAGGCAGTAATGGTACGACTGCGCAAGGCGAGTTTTTAACATTTTATAGCACATTTTTAGCAACAGGGGAATTCAAGGTGATTAAAAGGAAAATAAAACAACAAACAAGTAAAAACATCACAACTCAAAATAAAGGAAAACAATGAAAACCAGGTTATGAACTTCCCGTTGTTACTTGAGACTTTATTTAAAGGAACTCGGTGTTTCAGCAGTTTTTTAGTTTTCTGGATGTTTGTTCCAGATTTGTGGTGCATAGAAGCTGAATGCTTCTGTGTGGTTCTGGTTCTGGTTCTGCACAGCAGGATGGACCTGAAGGCTGGTAGAATAACAGCAGATGTTTAATGTATTTTGCTTCTGAGCTGTTCGGTGATTTATAAAATAAGAGAAATATTTTAAAGTTTATTCTCTCTATGTATTAGAAAATAAAACAAAGTAAAATTACAAGAATACATTTATAATTGTGATTTTATAGTATAAAGTCATATAGTATGTTAAATATCTTAAGACTTTATTATATATTACGATAAAATCTTAATATGAGAATAAATAATAACTTTATTTTCATAAATTCATTCTTTATTTATTCTCATATTATTTTGACTTTGTTCTTTTATTATTTCAACTTTATTTTTGTCTGAAGCCTCAAACTACAAATTGCCGCTGCTATCAAAACCTACAGAAAACATCCCAGCCTGTAATTGTACATAAATATTAAGGTGCAGACTTCTGTTTTATTAATTACTAATTTCATGCAATAAAATGGAAAAAAGATCAATACTAATTAAAGAATCATACATTGCAATTTCCTAGATTTTTTTTTTTAGATTCAGTTGAGGTGAAACAATGAAAATGGCCGACTTTGTAAGTCATTCTTTGTGTTAAAAAGGGAATCTAATTATTTTTAGACCTGAATATACCTGGTTTGTTTTTATTTTTATTTTTTTTATGTACTACATCTCTTCCCTGTTTGCTGTTCTTTACATACAGTTAAAAACAGACGCTGACAATTTGTTTCTGAACTGGTTATGAAATTTAAAGCTTGCTAGGAGGAGCTGAACTGAATCAGCTGCATAATTGAAGCAGATTCCCCAACTCCAGGGCAGAAGTGCTGAAAGTGAAACAGGAAGTCACCTACAGAGGTGCTGACTGGCAGAGTTTCTGTGTGGAGAGCCAGCACCTCTCTGACAAACAGCTGGAGGGATTCGGCGCAGCCAGGTCTGCGTTAACGTGCCTGCTGAGGAGGCTGGGAGGGAGAAAAAACCGCCTTCTCTTCTGCAGACGTGGCCCTGATTAGCAATGAAGGTGGCGCGGAGACGTGACGTCGGCGGCGGCTAATCGATGCTAACACACACGCTCACGTCTTCCCCTTCCCTCCATAATCATAATCGGAGCGCCTCTCTGACATTGTGCTCTTCAGAATCCAGCTCAGAGGTTTGGAGGCGAATTATCGAAGTGCAGATGGCTCCATTTATCTCAATCCTGCCAGGCTTTCTCAGCACGGCTACGCCTCAGGGGAAGCAGAGGAGCAGGATTTGATCACCTCTCCTGGGTTTTCAGGTTCACATTAAATGTGGGTAACCTCCATTAACCAGGCATGGAAATGAAATGTTCCGGTTCAATTTGGAAGAAGTACAAACAGAGTCAATCATGTACCGTATTTTCCAGACTATAAGTCGCAGTTTTTTTGATAGTTTGACCGGGGGTGCGACTTATATTCCGCAACGACTTATGTGTGAAATTATTACCACATTATTATATCATATAACATGTTATTTTCACACTAAACCACCAGAGGGCACTCTAGGCCTGTGTTGATAATGTGTGCGGTAGAAGCTACGTCCGGAGTTAGCAGAGTTGTTTACAAGCGACACCGAAGATGAAGATTTAGTGATTTGGAGCGACACGGATGGTTTGGTAAACTTGTTAGCATGTTATTTATGCTATAGTTATCTGAATAACTCTTAATATGTTATGCTAACATACCAGGCACGTTCTCAGTTTGTTGTTTATGTGTCATGTAGTGTTAGCATAGCGTACAATTATTCAGCCTGTTGTTGCTTTTATTCTATTTTTATTGCCTTTCAAGATGACATGTCTGTTCTTGGTGTTGGATTTTATCCAATAAATTTCCCCCAAAATGCGACTTATAGTCCGGAAAATATGGTACTTACAACTTCACTCACTGGGATTATTATCAATGTTTATGCCATTATTTATATGCAGAGGTGGGCAGAGCAGCCAAAAATAGTACTTGAGTAAAACTACTTCAACATATTTTTACTCTAGTAAATTAAAAAAGTAGCCATCCAGTAAAAAAGTATTTGGTAAAAAGTCTACTGAAATTTACTGATCAAATTATCAATCATTTAGTATTTAACAATTACATCAGACGGAGCAAAATATAAAGTTAAGTGGAAATTTTTCGTACGTTAAGGACTTAAATTATTCATATAAAAAGCATAATCATGAGATAACAAAATGAGGCAAAAGAAATTTTTGGTTAAAATATGTTTGTTTTTCATTCAGTGGGTAAAATCCAGAAGTTTTACTCAAGTAAGAGAAGAAATACTTCATAATAAGATTACTCAAAGTACATAGTAATAAAAATACTCCTAAAAGTACATTAAAAAAATGACTCAATTAAGATTTGACTTGCAGCTTTAGTTTGTAAATTGAAACCATAAAAACAAAAGTTAGTTGTACCTCTGATTGGAAATGTTTTTCTTTTAAAAAAAGTTAAATTAGGACATTTTTTTCTATTGTTTTGTGGAAGAACATTGGAATTAGAGACAGAACCTACATTAAAATTTAAATATCTGGATCACCATTATAACTCAACAATTTGAGGAAAGACTTGCCAAAAATAAACCGACGATTTCAGTGTCTTCCCGCCTAATGGTCCGGTAGATTCATTTCGATTTGGGACAAAAGTTGCAACATTTGTTGCATTTTCAGCTGCTGCAGTTTGATTTTACACTGGATCGTGTCAAACAAACCAAAACCTTTAAAAAACCTGTTCCCCTCCTCACCTGTGGGGGCGCTGCACAAAGAACCACTGAAGGAAATGACATAAAAACATCTGAAGAAGTTATTTAAATTAGTTTTTAGTTGAATAAATGCAAATAAAATAGAAAAATACAAACAATACTGTGGGATTCTTGTCTCTGAAAACACGATATTTTAAAATCTAGATCTGAAACAAAGCAGCTGGAAGAAAAGAAGGACCTTCATTCAGTCCCTGCAGAGTTTACTGCACCGTTTGGCTGAATGCAGTGAGTCAGACTGACAACTGACTTTTCTTACCCTGAAAAAACATGAACTGCTTTCAGTATTCCCGTCAAAAAGCTGCATTATCGATCAGACAGCATCGTAAGTGCAGCCTGAAACCTTCTGACATTTCTCTATCTGCTGTCGTCTGCTGCTGCAGAAAACCTCGGCGACAGTTTGCGTCTTCCTCCTCATCCAGACCCAATCTCCTTATGTTTCATACTGCTTTAATTGCATGTGAGTCAGCTTGACTACCTTGGTGAGTCACGTCGTTACAGAGCTTTCTCACCCAGACCGCGGCCCTGCGAAGTGTCAGCAGCACATTACTGCGTTTTCTGCACAGTCGCTTAAACTTTCTGTGCGGACTCCCACGCGCCGGAGAGGCGTTTGTGTCACCGAGGGGCCAGAATTTTAATTACGAGTCTGCCAATCAAAACAAAACGACTACATCACAGAGTGAAACCGCACTCAGATGAATGGGGGGAATATTCAGCGGCTCAGTGTGAGAAAGAAAACAGAACCGGTTCTCATTGTTATTTCACAGTGTTTGCTGGTGCAGTTCCTCTAGACAAAAAGAATTTAGATGTATTAAATAATCATTGGTGGATTAGTTACATAAGTCTTATATATTTTTACATTTTTTTTAAGTCATTCTAAATTCAAAGGTAAACACTGAGCTAGTCTTTTACGCACCAATGTAAAAGTGTAAGAATGCCTGCCAATAAATCAATAGCAATATACAAAAGGTAGAATCTTCCATATATAGAATATACCTTGAACTCGGGTCCAGAACCGCACGGCATTCTGGGAGATGTAGGCAGAGGAAAGACTGTAGCTGTTTATGGCTATCTAGGCTAGGTTGACTCACTCACTTACTCTTTGGTTGCCTAGCAACAACTTGCCTAAGAAGCCGTTTCAAATTCCCCCCAATCCTCCTCCCAGCCTCGGTTACCTAGCAACAACCTGCTGAGTCATTTGCGCAGCAGCAGTTTAAAGTTTTGCCATAATAACTGCTTAAAAATAAATAATAATAATAATAAAAAAACAATGCAGTGAAGTGAAAACTATGGATTAAAAAAGGAGTTTGGTTATATTTAAGATATTTAAAACCAAAAATTATCAAAATTGACAATTGAGACTCAATTTCAAGGCGTTTTTATAACTGAATTTAACATATTTATTTTATTATGATACAAAATAGCTCTATGTGCCTTGAAAATATTTAATCTGTATATGTATGTATATATGGAATATCCTTGTACAACTGCTGCATTCATTTTAGTGAGAAATTGCCATTTTTCAGTCTTTTTTTTTGTAATCCTCATTAATAAAACTCTGAGGTCTGGAGAGTACGACATGGAGATTTCTGGAGTTCGTTGAAAAAACACAAAATACTACCAAGTATTTTAGCTCTGGTTTCTAGTGCAGATATCTTAGTACAACTTAAAATGAGACAAACTAGCACGTAACCTTTTTATATGCAAGATATATGAGCTTGTTTTAAGTAAAAAATTGCTTAACATCAATGAAAAAATACTAGTTCCAGACATTTTCCCCATGTTTTAAGTTAATATAACTACCAACGGGACAAGTGCTTTTTCACCAATATTACGGAATTATTTACTTAAAATAAGCCTGTATATCTTGTTGATGGTTAGTTTATCTTATTTCAAGTGTATGAAGATATTTGCACTCTAAATTAGACCAAAATTGCTTGGTAAGTTTTGTGTTTTTGCAGTGTTTTGTAGTTTTTCTGAGCCTGGTTCTGGATGGCACATCTTAGAGAAGATTGGCAGCTGTCTGGAAGGTTATCCTCCTCACTGTAGATTGATGGACCTCAAATTGTTTGGAAATGGCCTTTTAACCCATCGTAGATTGATGAGTTGCAACGTTTGCTTCTCTAAGGTCGTTGCTGATGCAACACAAGCAAATGCTTCCCATCAAAGCTTCAGTAGATGAGATCACACTGATGGGAATCTGTCAGGAAGTGAGTTTGATCAATGACACTTGTCCTCTAAGACCATGCAGCAGCAGAGACACTTGGGAGTAAAGAAAACGTTTTAGAATTTTATTTTGAAAGGCTTTTTTTCTGTTAAATACATTTTATTTATTGTTTTTAATTTACTATTCAGATTGGTGCAAAGTTCAGCTTTCCAGAGATTCACAAAGTCCTGGGCTTTTGTGGAGATTCTTTAGAAATGTGGATGCTAACATTAGTGTTAGCATGTTTAGCATTGAGATGCTATTTTAGGCATAAACAGCTTTGCTGACAGGCTAACTCCTTTTCCAGTTGTTGTAGCAAAAATGAACCCTGAGTGGGTCAAGAGAAGCAGTTTCGTCTTCCACTGCTGCTGTTAGCGAGTTAGCCGTTAGCGAGTCAAATTTAAGGCGTACCAGAAACGCAGTACAAAGGTTCCAGCTCGAGACTTTTTTGCTTTAATAGAAAAAAAATGAAATTAATTGTGCTAAAACGTTTAAATGGGCTGTATTATGTAGTATCCAAGAAGTACCTTTAGTTGTTGAAAAATGTTACATATATCAAATAATACTTTGAGTTTGTAATTTATTGGGTCTCTGTCTCTTTAAAAACTCCTCCTCTTTCTGAAACCCCACCTTCAGGAAGTTGTCACAACATGGCTGTTGTGACGACTTTAACAACATTTTCACCAGCATTTCACTGAGAAGTAGCCCCTATCAAGAGCTCAGCATTTCCACCATGTGTTTGCTACTTGCTGCTGGCTAGTCTGAAGGAGTTGGCCGGGGCAGTTAAAGGAAAGGCCTCCTATGTGAGTTGGAAGCTTGGAAATTGGGAAACTGGAGTTCCAAGGAGGAGCTGTGTCCTTGAAGGCGGGGCTAGGTCCACCCGGGCGTTTTCACAGCTGAATGGTTGCCATGGAGATTAAAGGATTTCTCAAACACGTGTTAAAGAATCAAGGCAACTCTCCAGGTATAACATGATGTAAAGCTAAAAAAAGTTTATTTTACACAATATTGCCCTTTGAACATACTTAAATGAATTAATCTAAATTACCTGTGCAAACCCCCAGCCTTCTTGTGAAGACTTATTTACAGGGTTACTGTCACTTTAAGAATGAGAAACACTATTTTGCTCAAGTAAGACTTTGTGTTGATCTGAAACCCTGGTGAATGTTTCCGGTTTCATTTAGAAAAGTTAAATTTTAAGGAAAACTTTCCATTTCTTCCTGGGTTTTTTTTTTGGTTTTGTTGTTGTTGTTGTTGCTGTTGCTGCAGCGTTTCTCTCATCTTGTTTCCTCCCGTTATCTTCCTCGTTGATCGCCAGTGATGATAAGGAATCAGAGGATGTAGATCTGCCCTCAGGGAGCTCTTAATGTCCGCTCTGGTCCAGGTTAATCTGACTTTTTCTCCCTCATTAATCAAAGTAACTGTAATTGACTATTGATGAGCGGGTTAAGCTGATTCCACGTCTTTGCCTTCGGGTTAACGCCGCTGTCTTTTTGATCCATTGCTCACAGTGGAGCACAAAATGAGTAAAAGTCTGCATTCAGTTCATATTAATGTTTTCCATTGGAGTAGAAAAAGAGCTAAAGTTTGACAGCTATGTTCCTCGATCCTTCTTCAGAGTCGATGAGGTTCTTTCTCAGTGAAGGTTCATTTCATCGTCGTTTGTCCTGTCACTTCCAACATCGGCTCATCCAAAGCACGTCTGTTAGTCGTTTCTCCCCTGGTGCCTGTTAAGTTTCCTCTTTGCCTAAATTAATCTCCTGCCTTTTGACTGCTGGGTGATGCAGCGGTAATGGAGACATAAATTTCTCCGGAGCGCTCTGGGCCTCTGAAGCGGAACCGAAAGGTTGCTTAAAAGCGCAGATCGATGTCGATTCCTTCGCGTTCCCTTTTAACGAGGAGGAAAATGTGTGCAAGTGGAACATTCTGCATTTAGAAAGCTCATTAATTTAAAACCGTTTCTAGTATTTAACCTAACGATCAAAGATGTTTTATAATAACTGTTACACTGTAAAAAAAAATATTACCTCAAAAGAAGTAAGCACAACATAAGTGAGTAAGAAAGTCTCATTTATTTTAAGTACAACTAATGAAAAAAATTCAGTTCAAATTAAACCAATTCTCTTGAAGGAGTCTTTCCTCTTTCTGTCATTTCTTTTTTTTATTTTTTTATTAAGATTTTATTGGCTCTAGTGGCCCTCACTCCCACTTCACAGAATTATTAATTACATCAAATATTTGAAATAAATAATGTATAAAAATATTCTGTCTGATAAAACATACAGTAAAGATGAACTCAGATTATCTCTGTCGATTATCTCTTTAATCGTGAGTCAGATTGGATAAATTATTGGCTCCAGAAAAGAAAAAAAAAACGCAGGTAAAGTATTTATACTTGGGTAAATTCAGTATTGAGTTATTTTGCAACACAAAAAGCACAATTAAGAACTTTCTTTTTCTTAAAATGAATCCAGCTCAAGTAAAGTTGGAAAAAATTCAAAATAAGGCACTAAAAATGAGTCTGCTTTTACAGTGTAGACGGTCATCAGTACATCACGCAAACACCTGACAGTTCAGGTGAATAAAAATATGCAAAGAGAGAAAAAGTGTCTCATTTAGTCATATTTGTTCATTTATTTGTAAGAGAGCTGAATCAGCTAGTTGTGATTAATCACTGTTAATCAGATTAAGTGTAATTAATCACAATTAATTGTTGAAAAAATTAAAGAGTTTTGTGGAAAAGCTAAAAATCAACTCAAACGTTTAAAAACGTTTTTGCCAAATTGAGGAAATTATTTCAAGTTTTGTCGTTTCTATCAACTTTTTCTGATGTAAAAAATTCTAAACATTGACAGGAAAACCGGTTATTCTCTAATACCGGGGTGTCCAAACTGTGGCCTGTGGGCCATTTGTAGCCCTTGGATGGATTTCATGCGGCCGTCGACCGCGATTCAAGAATGGCACAAATGATTACATTTCTTTGGGATGAGAATTTCCACTGCAAATATCCTCCTACAGCTCAAAGATTTTCTATTTTACTTGTATAATTTTGTTTTTTGTCTCACAATGAGTCGAGTTTTTACTCAAAAAACTGATCTTGGCAGTTTTATATCTGACTAAATACAACAAAGTTTATAGAAGAAGATTCTGATTTTGTTGCTGGAAATGAACTAAAAACATCTGATAGGCTTAAAAAAAACAATAAAAATAGTAAGACCAAAATGTTAAATGATTGTAAGCGTTTATTTATTGTTGCCCAGTTAAAAGAGAAATAATTTAGAGATATTTTTGTGGGTTTTTTTGTTGTTGTTTTTTTTTTAAATAAAATTTTGGCCTTTGAGTAGTTTCAATGTTGGGATTTTGGTTTACATGTTTGGACATCACTGCTCAAATCCTTTGCTTAATAAAAGATGAGAAAACATTTAAAACATTTCATCTACAAACCCAGACAGTTTTTTTCTGTTCTTTTTTCTCCTGAAGCCATAAACTCTATTTACATCTTTCTAAATATTTAATATTTTATCTTACTACTAATTTAAAACCGTCCACAAATATTGAATTTCTGACTCTTCCTTCCTTTTCTTTAAAGTTTTCTTAAAACATAAAATCTTAAATCCTCATCTGAAAGGTTCCTGCCAAAGAACGGCAGGAAACGGGGATTTATATTTAAATTAAATATATCACATCTTAACGTTAAAAACTCAAAATATCCCTTCTGTTCAGTGAACTGTTACATATCAGATAAAAACACAAAGGAAGCAGTCTTTTCTTAAATAGGAAATAAAAAAAATCTACACCTATTTTCTAAACTCTCCATAAAAGTTACATTTTGTGTTTTATTATAAAGTTATTTATTGGTTCTGCATGTTTATTAAGGTTTTGCCACGATTTGCATCCATATTTATTTAATAAAGTTTAATTTGATTAGCTTTAGCGTCAATCGTCTGAAAGGATTTGACTTTTGAATGTTTCTTTATTCCAGCAGATGCACTGAAAATGTTTCTTTGAATCAGCAAATACTCTAATTTTATTAGTTTTGCTCAAAATGTCATTCTTAATTTAAGCTAAAGCAAAACTATTAAAGTTAGTAATTCTTTTTAGGAACATTTTTTTTGAGTGTGCAGAAGGAAACCAGCATTAAAACAGCGAAACGTCTCCAAATAATTTAATCATGAATATTTTATAACGACATGACGCTTTTGTTTTCTCTCGTTGCAGTGGCACTCTGCATCTTTTTTCACTGCATATTCAATATTTCAAACAGAATTATCACCGTTTTGTGTTTTTAAATCCAATATCTTCTGTTTCGGGTTTTCACTAAATAAAAGAAGAACGTGATGCAGAAAAAACCATCAGATTCACAGATGTTTTGTTTTAGTTGATGCATTAAAAAAGTTTTTAAAAAAACAACTTAAGTGACCAAATTTCCAGTTGCTCGTCTTTTTTTATATTTCCACTGGATTTAAATACATTTTAAAAGCAGAAGAGAAGAAGCATTTTAAAAGCAAAAAAAAGCAAAGCTTTGCATTTAAAGCAAACCCTGTTGCTTTAAATGCAGGCGCAGCATTTAACGCAATCTGTTGGCCGAACCGCAACAGGCTGAACTCAACAGATGGATGGACGCAGGCTCTTGGCACCGTGTGTGTGCATGTGTGTGTGTGCGTGAACCTCATTTATGACTGTACAAATGTACAGAGCTTTCTCTTCAGGGTGACTTCCTCCCATTATCTGTCTCCCCCCTTCAGCCTAAAGATAGAAATGAATCATTTCAGTTTGATAAAATCTACCAGATTTAAACAGATTATGAGAAATCTCACTGGAAAAAAACCTCCTCAAAAATCATGGATATGTTGAAGTTAGTGTTGAATATAACTATTAGTGGCTTGTAAAAGTGTTTAAATCCCTTAAATCGGACTCATTTTGTCATTTTGAAGCAGCATGTTTTATTAGTTTTAACGTCACAGAGCAACACAATGTAGTTCATATCCATGAAGTGGAAAATGTGTGGCACACATTTGGGTTCAGATCCACTCAGTTAATCGTTTGTAAAGCAACTTTTTTTATATATATACATAATTAAAAAATGAAAATGAAAAAGTATTTGTTCTACTGGCAGATAAATTCAACAATCTGCCAGTTTAACGGGACATTTTTCATCAAAAGGAATTATTTACTTAAAACTAGTCTCCATATCTTGATAAAAAGTTGCTTCTTATTTCCAGTGTACTAAGATATTTACACCAGAGACTTGACCAAAAATCCTGGGTAAGACATGTTAAGACGTTGTGTTTTTGCAGTGTATATGTTAAGACGTTGTGTTTTTTCAGTGTATATGTTAAGACATTGTTTTTGCAGTGTATATGTTAAGACGTTGTGTTTTTGCAGTGTATATGTTAAGACGTGTTTTTGCAGTGTATATGTTAAGACGTTGTGTTTTTGCAGTGTATATGTTAAGACATTGTTTTTGCAGTGTATATGTTAAGACGTTGTGTTTTTGCAGTGTATATGTTAAGACGTTGTGTTTTTGCAGTGTATATGTTAAGACATTGTGTTTTTGTGGAGGTTATTGCTGGTTAAATGGACTCTGTGTGTTTGTTAAATGTGGTAAGTGATCCTCGGCCTGAAATCGCTCTGCTGCTACAGAACAAGCAGAAGAAAAAAGAGAAAGAAACAAGTGTTCCTTCCAGCAGCAGCAGGTCTTCACAGGTTGTGACATTTCCAACTTCTCCAACGCCTCCATTAGCATTGTGATAGCTCTGCAGCCTGAACTTCAGGGGGGAGGGCGAGACAAAGAGGAGCCAAAGGTTTTAGCATGAATCTGAAGGTCATGCAGCAGTGGGAGTCATTTCAGGTCGAGGTGTGTTATTCTTTTCGCTACTCTCTCCTGAAAGGTCAATCGGCGGTGAATGTAGACTCAGAAAGTCTGAGGAGGCAGAAAATAAACAGATTTTTTTTAATGTGTCCCTGAAGTACCCGTACTGTTCTCCCTGGCAGACAAAACTCTTGGCAGTCGCTTGATGCCTGAGTGGCCACTGCTGCAGCTTCGCTTCAGCTACATCGGGAGAGGCTTCGCATTTCAGAATGTTTTTATTTGGAGGAAAACAGTACCGTATTTTCCGGACTATAAGTTGCAGTTTTTTTCATAGTGTGGCCGGTGGTGCGACTTATACTCCGGAGTGACTTATGTGTGAAATTATTACCACATTATTATATCATATCGCATGTTATTTTCACAGTAAACCCCCAGAGGGCGCTCTAGGCCTGTGTTGATAATGTGCGGTAGAAGCTACGTCCGAAGTTAGCCGAGTTGTTTACAAGCGACACAGAAGATGATGGTTTAGTGATTTGGAGCGACACGGATGGTTTGGTAAACTTGTTAGCATGTTATTTATGCTTTAGTTATCTGAATAACTCTTAATATGCTAATATACCAGGCACGTTCTCAGTTCGTTGTTTATGTGTCATGTAACGTTAGCATACCGTACAATTATTCAGCCTGTTGTTGCCTCTATTCTATTTTTATTTTATCAAATAAATTTCCCCCAAAAATACGACTTATACTCTGGTGCGACTTATACTCCGGAAAATATGGTACACCGTGGCTGATAAACCTAATAAAAGCTTAAATCAAGGAGCTAAAGATGGTTTCTCTAGTTAGTCTCGGCGTTGGGTATCACTGATTTATTTTCAGTGTTTCATCATCAGATCAACACCTTTTAGTTTCTAGGTGTTTATTTATTTAAAACAAAAAAGTAAAAACAGGAAAAAAGATGAATAATAATTTGTTTGAAAAGGAAGAAGGTCGAAGCTACAGGATCTTTTTATGCTCATCAGCCAGATAAACTATGAAATTATTTTGATTATTCCCACATAATGAAATTTAAATCTCATTACATGAAATGCATGTAACAGGCATGCATGAGATGCATGCATGTAATAAATGCATTTGACATTTTTCTTTAGGTTTGTTGCAAAAAGCGATAAATCAATTAATCAATTAATTGCATGATAATTTGTATGATTTGTTGTTTCTCTCTTTCTACCATAAACTGGATGATGAAAGTCTTAAGTCTGAATTAACTCTTTTCTTTTTACTTAATTTTGTCTATAATTTGTTTAAATTGTTATTTTGTTTGTTTATTTTGGATTTTTAAAATGTCTCCCATTTCCAGAGTTTGAAGTTGATAAAATTTTGAGATGTGTTATGTTACTTGAAAATGCTCTCGAAACATCATTATTATCGTTTATCGCGCTAATTTATGGGATGATTTATGTGTTATGGTGTCAGTGGTTTTTTTTCATGTGATTTATAAACAGGATGTTTTGATCTGAGAATGTTTGTAAAATGTTTCGCTGGTTGAGTTGCTGCTTCAGTTGATCATTCTACCAGCTACCCTGCAAAAAAACAACAAAACAAAACAAACACTTTTTAAAAAAATATGTAAGATTTGTCTTTTATTTGTAACTTTCCTGCTCCTCTCTGTCTCGTTGCAGTTCGACATGCAGCGGATCACCCTGGAGGAGCTGAAACACATCCTCTTCTACGCTTTCCGCGATCACCTGACCATGAAGGACATCGAGAACATCATCATCAACGAGGAAGAAAGCCTGAAGGAAAACTCCGGGAACTGTCAGACGGAGTTTGAGGGAGGTGAGTGAAAGTCCCTGGGCTAATTTCACACGCAAGCACTTCATGTGTCGCAGGCAGGCTGGGCGCTGCGTGGGCAGAGAGAGGGAGGAACTTATCCCGGCTGTCAGAAAGGATTTAAGCTTTCTCATCAACATCTCCAGCCAACAGAGTCCCAGCGCACCTGCTGATTTATTGATTTGTGAGGACGAGTGTCAGCTGGTCAGCTGTTCAGCCGTGGCTCGCATGAAATATGCATGACTCCTCTCTGCACCAACAGCCATCCAAAATTTATGGATGTGAGCAAAGCAGAGGGTATTCCAGGACTCTCTCTCTCTTGTCCCTCCATTAGAACAGCGAGTGCCATTGTTTCTTCTAAGCTAATTATCATTCAGCTTTTTCAAATGCCAGCTTTCAATTCAGATCCAGTGACTCAGATCCGGTCTTCATACATTTTTTAAAAAACAACTTATAAATATTAGCTGCAGAAGAACAGATATTTCAGGAAATATGTTTTGATGTGCCAGCTTTTAATCTCAAAGGATGAACTGTAGCAGTTTGTTTCCTTATGGTGCAAAGACGATCAATATCCACAGTAAAATGAGACAAAAAAACAAACATTTTTACTGCAAATATCTGTATTTTTAAAATACAGATTAAATATTTTTGTCTAGTTATAGGGTAAATATCTTAGTACTCTTGAAATAAGACAAAACTAACTTAGAAGTAACTTTTCAGGAAGACATAGAAGCCTGTTTTCAGTAAATCATTCCTTCATTTTGAAAAAAAATATTTCTAGTTCCACTGGTAGAATGTTCCGCCGTTACCTAGCAACGCCAGCAATGCCCAGCCCGTTACCTAGCAACCCAGTTCTTTTTCAACTGGCAGATATTTTCACTTGTACCATGACTATTTATTTCACCATGTTATGAGTTAAATAATCTGCCATTGGAACCAATAATTTGTCATCAATAATAAGAAATGATTTACTGAAAACAAACTTCTAAATATCTTTTAAGGTAGTTTTTTTTTCTTATTTAAAGTGTATTAAGATGTTTGCACTAGAAACTAGACTAAAAATACTTGGTTACGTTTTGTGTTTTTTGCAGTGAAAATAGTGAAATGAATCTAGTTCTGTGCACCACTAAGAAAAACATTAAAAACAAAAACAGATACTCTGGTGAGATGGTGTTAGTCTTTAGATCCAAGAATCTCATCTGCTGTATTGTTTTTGTGGTAATTTTATCTTTTTAAAAATGTTTTATTTTCTTCATGACAGTTTGTGTTGTTCTTATTATTCTTAACAAACAGAACAGTTGGTTCTGTGTTAAATTGTTAAAAATGATAATTTATTGACATTTCTTTCCGATTGCTAAGTGGATCATTGGCTTGAAAACCAAACCAGACCTTTGGAAATATAAAACATGAACTTACATTTGAATAAATTATTTGTTCATTTTTGGCTTCTCCAAACTGAAATAATGCTAACATTCTTTTGTCATTTAAGTTTAACTAAAACATTAGCGTTTAACCTTAAAGCTGAAACACTAGAATACTTTTATGCTAATACATTCGATAACCTACAAAACTTTGAATTAAAACTTTGTTGTGTGTGAATAAGAATAACATTCGCTTAGGACGTAAAGCTTTTCAGATAATATAAATTGTACTTTTTAAACCTTGAAGCATTAGCATAATATTCTTCTATGTGACTTATAAAGTCATGCTAACATTTGATTAACAAGGCTGTATGCTAATGTCAACAGTTAGCTAGCATCTTTAAGTCGAAAATGTTTTGCAGAAAATAAATCCAAGGGAAATGATAACATTAGATCTTATGCATGTGCTAATTATGTTCATGTCTGACATTTAGCTTTGGATTTTAAACATTAGCTTTAGAGCGACTTTACTATTTTTAAAATAATGTTGTTGTCAAACTTTTAAGCACTTTTGTTGGCGGAAACCAACTGACCAAAAACATTTTCTTAATTATTTTACAGTTCTGAAATGTCATTCTTTGATGAAAATATATTAGGTCATTCAGTGTGATTGATGTGTTGTTTGCTCTGAAAGCTTATTAGGGAAATACAACCTTCTCTCTGGCATCAATCACAGCATTAATTCATTAATAACATGAAAAATTGCTGAGTCAGAACGTTTTTTAATCTTTTCAAAACTTGTAAAATATTAATAAAAGCTGTCTATATTTGCTAAGTATTTCTTAAAATAAAATAATGTTGAATATCTTTCCTCATCGATCAGTTTCTCCATGACTTTGCGATTGTTTTTTGTGATTTTTTTTTTTTTCGATCACGGATTACAGCTTCGCACCAGGTGAGGCTGAGGCAGCAGTGTAAAAGTAAAGAAATGCTTCCACCTGCAGGTGGGATTTAGCATCACTTAACTGCAATGTTTTTGACAGTTTTATCAGGAACATTTACAATGCATTCACAGTTATAAATTAGTGTGAAAAACTGGAGGGACTGATGGATGTGATTTGGTATCTAGAGCTAAAAGGGCCACATAAGAAGCCACAGCGGGCCGGATTTGGCCCGCGAACCATGAGTTTGACACATGATTTAAGGTGTCAGCGTTTCCAGTGAAATTCCAGTCTTTTGCTTTTCATTTATGATCATTTGTGTTTCATTTTTAGAGGAAAAATGGTCAATAAAGTCTCTATAATCACCACCTGCATGAGAGTTTCCTGATGAGTTTTACCAGATCAACACCAGAAGAGCTAAAATTGTACAAAAGTAAGAGTAAAACGATTGCAACACATTTTCACTCAAGTAAAATAAAAGTAGAAATTACTCAAGTAAGAGTAAAAAGTATTTGGTAAAAAGTGCTGAGTAACTAATCAAATTATCAATCATTTTATGTTTAAAAATTACATCATCAGACGGATCAAAATATAAAGTTAAGTGGAAATTTTGGTATTTTAAGGACCAAAATGACAATAATTTATATAAGTAACAAAGAAAATGACAAAAAATGGAAAATAAAATGTTTCCAAATCAGTTTCTTTCAAGAAAAAAACTTATAAACCTTTAATAAAAACTGCAGGTGTGTGTTTGAGTCTGGTTTGTTTTTCATTCAGTGGGTAGAAAATCCTGAAATTTTACTCAAGTGAGAGAAGAAATACTTCATGATAAAATTACTTAAAGTACAGCTTAGTAAAAATACTCCTAGAAGTACTTTTTTCCAGAAAAGTTACTCCAGTAAATGTAAGTAGTTACTACCCGACTCAGATCCATAAAACGGCTGCAGAACGACAACAGGAAGCTTCATGATGACGGACGACAGACAGAACCGTCCATCGGGTCCATCAGAACCACCTGGCGCTCGCAAACACCAAAATGTGCTCAGTCATGGAGAAATCAATGCGTTCTGCCACAACGTGGTTCCTCCTCGACCCGATCCATCACGCTCCTCCGGCGCTCATGACATCAGCCGGCTGATATATGAAGAAGCATGAAAGGAAGTTTGATTTCCCCGCGGCTTCTTCCTCGTTCAACAATCGATGCGGTGGAAAACACCAGCATAAAGAATTTAACTGGTCCACAGAAACCCAGCGGCCACTGATTCATAGCTGAACAAATTGTTCTGATGGCATAAAGCAGAGGAAACATGCCGGGCAGCAGATGTCCAGTCAAAGCCTGCCACTTCCAGTCGGCGCCGTTGCCTTTAGGTGTTTAATGATTTATAGATTTGGTTTCTGTTTTATAGTGAAAGACCTGCTAATAGCAGCAGCCGAACCTCATCAACCAGCTAAACCGCACGTGTTTTAAGGCCAGAAATCAGTAACAGGTCATTACTGGTGACCTATTATTCTTCCTTGAAGAGGTTAGGACAGATATATGGTCTCACAACAGGTGTCAAACTCGAGGCCCGTGGGCCAAATTCGGCCAGCCGAAGCTCTTTATGTGGCCCTCTCGATGCTAGACTAAACACTAATGCTTAAGTATTTTATTATCAATCAAATTGATGCAGTTTT
This sequence comes from Poeciliopsis paucimaculata, assembly GCA_903067055.1. Taxonomy (NCBI): domain Eukaryota; kingdom Metazoa; phylum Chordata; class Actinopteri; order Cyprinodontiformes; family Poeciliidae; genus Poeciliopsis; species Poeciliopsis paucimaculata. The sequence continues at coordinate 26,766 of CAEGAD010085927.1, read as the reverse complement.
TATCTGTTTACTGACAATTCATATCAATCAGTCCCTCCAGTTTATTTGGTTATTATGGAAATTCAGACAAAATCAACAAATCTCTGCACTTTTTTTACACTAATAATTGGGAGTTTATTGCAGATTTCTCTCAAAAACTGTCAAAAACTTTCTTACTTGTAGAAGTAAGAACTGATGTCAGAATATAACCCATAATCTGTACAGCGAATCATGAAACATTGCATTTACTGTCATGAATAAGATCAAATATTTTCAAATTAGTTCCACAAACTCCTGGATTTTTATTGCCAAAAAAAAAAAAAAAGCACAAAAAGAATCACGGAATCCTGGAGGAACTGAAAAGATGTTCAGTAATAATTTTAAGGATTCATTAATATGATAGCAGTTCGTGAGCAGGTTTTATCAATACTTTTGGCCCTTTAAGAGGATTCATGATTTTGATTTGGCCCAAAGTGAAAATGAGTTTCACACCCCTGGTTTATACAAAACAAAATAATTCTTAGATAAGAAGATTTTAGCCAGTTCAATTCTGCTGTTTTAGAGCCTCCTGTCACTTTAAATCCAAAGAAGCTGCTTCTGGCCACGCCCCTCCACTCAATGTTGACACTCACATGTGAAAATGGCTGCAACAGACCGTACACCTTTGAAAAGCAGAAGTAGAGCCTCCTGCACAACCAACAAGAATGCAGCAAGTGGTTTCTGGATGGTAAGTCGACAACAAAACATTTGTCTTTTCCAGCAGCCATTGTGCAGCTGAAATATGCTGGAACTCTGGTTGGGTTGCTAGGTGATGGAAAGCGTTCCAGTGGGGTTGCTAGGCAACAGTGCAGCGCATGTTGCCTAGCAGTGTTAAGAATGAGACTTAACAACTGAAAGATATTTGAAATGGCATAAAACATTATCTCCTTGCCAAAAACAGTTTTTTTTATGCCTGGGTTGTTTTTGGAAGCAGTAGGAATAAAAATATGCAAAATGTGAATTTTACGTAACATTTAATTTTGGCTGCTTGTAGGACGTCCGCCGGCCGACAGAAGGTCCAGGTAATTGGACTGAGAGCTAATGTCCAGAACAGAAATTAATGCCCAGCAGCTCAACATCTGTTGAGTCCAGTAGCAACACGTTGAGCTCAGTTTGGCCTCCTGATAAATGCAGTTAGATTACCGGTTCTTTGCAGAGCGCAGCTTTTGTCTCTTCAGTGAAACTTTATATTTAGAGCTTGTCTTATGTGGTCAAAGGTGACATAAAGCACTTTACAGAGGTGAAAACAGAAGAACTGCTGAAATTACAAGATGCACATCAGAAATGGGTTTTGCATTTTGATAGCTGATGGTTTACAGTGTTAAATAACTTCAGTATTTGGTAAAATACTGAAAAATAGAGAAAAGCCCAGAAATGCTGCAAAAGAAAGTCCCTGAAAATGGAGAATTTCTTGATTTTAATTGGAAAATTTACAAAGACAGTTTATTATTGTCAGATTTTAAACAATAAATACAATATAAGATGGATGCAACGTATAACAACAAAATGGCATTTTGTAAAATTGTAGGAAAATGGTAGGAAAAAAAACTGGGAATTATAAAGAGAGATTAATAAAGTATTTTAAGGCTCAATCTCCACTAGCTTGGATATCTAGCTCAGCATTATAAAGTTGTTTAGAATGCTAAACAACTTTGTTATAAAGTTATTTTGTAGAAATCTCAGATATTCGCTGGCAGTAGCAGCTCCTAAAAGTCTCAAATGTAAGCTGAAAAGTTTAGTAAAAGCTTGTAGAACTGGAAACATGAATCCTTATTTTGCTCAGGATCTTCTTCTTTTGGCTTTTTACGTGGACGTGGCTCTTTATCGCGACCTGCTGGCGAAGAAAAGGCATTGCAAGTCTTTTTCTGCAAGTCTTTTTCTGTTGCTCACGTTTCAAATCCAGGAGGAAAAAATTCCAGTCTTTTGCAGCAACCTGTCACGGTGTGGAACAAAATTAATTATCTGCAATATTTAAGATTACATCTAGACATATATAAAATATTCTGAGTTGTATCAGCTGTTTTTCTACTCCTCTCTCCCAGCCTGCTGCACCTGGTAACTCATAGTCTCATAAGAACAGATCTCCTTTGTGTAGGTAAAAGGGAGAACCAAGGCCAGTTGCCTGGAAGGGAAGAGATAACAAATGGCGCATCCTCACTATGGGAACGTGATGAGATGCTCCACTTATCTGTAGCCTTGGAGGTAGCGAGGTAGAAGACTCCTCCCCCTGTCTATTTGGTTCAGAGACCCTGTTTATGTTATCTGTCCTAATTTGGACTAATTTGGTATTGGGCATTTGAAACGACTCCCACTTCCTGTGCGCCAAGAAACTGAATATGATTCTGTGATTGTTTCAGCCTCCTCAGAAAACACCTGGAGTTTGCTGTGATTTTATCTGTCGTTGCAATGATATTAAAAGTTTTTGTTCTTCGCACTTTTCAGTGCGAAGAACTGACGGTTCTCAGTCTCATCTCTGGAAAATCTGTGCATTTCAACAACGTTATCTCTGACGCGAACGTGTTGAGTGATGTCACTTGGCCGACCAACGAGCCTCAAATATCCAGAAGCAGTTCCTCTGGATATCGGTATCTTCAGGAAGCGTTTTGATGACTTCAGCAGCTCTTGGATTAAGATGTAAAAGTAGCCTGAGTGAGAGCTGAGCAACCGCGGGTCACCGGGTCACCGGCCCAGCTCGCGTGACGACTGTCGGCTGGTGAAATCATTTCACTTCAGTCGTCTGAGGAGAAGAACTGAACTACATGCTGGAGGAGAGAAACGGAAAACATGGAGCTTCAGAAAGACATTAGTGTGGATTCAACCAATAAATGTTTAAGTATTATTTACTCCGTGTTTTACTGTTGCTATGTAACAATAATGTGTTATTATTATTAGTAGTAGCAGTAGTAGTAGTGCGCTTTTTGTAATCACTTTTTAAAAATGTTTTTAGTAGTAGTAAGTATGAGATTAAACTGTATTATTGGTAATAATAATAAATAATACATTTAAAATAATATATTATAGTCTATTATTATTTTAGCAATACAAGTATTTTATTGCTTGTATAATGTTTTAGCAATAATAAAACCTTATTTTCTATTATATATTGCAATCATTTCTATTTTAAATGTATTATTAATATTTAATATGCTTTTATAATGCAACATTTTTTAAATGTATCAGTAGTTATATTAGTATCTGTAGTAGTTATAGTACTTCTACTAGTAATACTGAGTTATATTTAATACAATCATTACCAATGGTATTATAATCATTGATATTATTTCTATTTTGTATGTTTTTATTTTCATTTCAATTTTAAATCTATCATCACTATTATTAGTAGTAGTAAGTCTGTTATTTCTATTTTAAATAAAACAAACGTTATGAATGGTATAATATAATTTAGTTTTGCATTTTTATTGCTCTGCTGTAAACATTGCTATTTCATGTAGTCATAATAATTATTCATTTATGATTGTGAACATTGTAATATTTTAAAACTGGACATGAAAGAGTTTGTTTCTGTCGCTTTAAGTTTTCCGGTTCCAGCCTCTTTGGGTTTTTAGGAACATTTGGACCTTTATGGGCGTATTTGGCTTCTGAGGAGAAGCCAGTCTGTTCCCAGGAACTGAGCCACTTACCTTACGGTCCGTCTCTGCTGGTCACCGTCCAGCCAACGTCCCGCCGGACGGGGGACAAGTCTTTTCATTCAGGCGAGACGTGAAATCTGCCCGGCAACAACGATGAGCTCACACTTCAGTCCTGTTGCTCCAAACTGCAGCGGAACCGACATGAGGTCCAAACTCAAAGGATTTTACTATCAAAGTTTCTTAGCGTTGCCACAGACCAATAACTGAAACATCGATTAAATCTTGTCTTCATTCCAGTTGATATGATTACGATGAAAGTAGAAAAAATGCAGTGTTTTTGGCTGTTTTGTTGTTCTATATTTGGAGGTTGCAAGGTTGTTCGCATAAATGCACTGCAAAAACACAAAATCTTACCAAGTATTTTTGGTGTTGTTTCTAGAACAACTATCCTATTTACAAAGTAACTTTTCAGCAAGATATTAGAGCTTGTTATATGTAAATAATCCTTAATACTGATGAGAAAATACTAGTTCCACTAGAAGATTATTTCACTTATGGGAAAAATGTCTTGTTAAAAGTGAAATAATCTAATCTTTTTCATCATTGTTAAGGCATTGTTTACTTGGAACAAGCTTACACTAACATGTTTACATTAGAAACTAGACCATTTGTGTTGTTGAAGTGGGAGCTCCAGCACATTTGGTCAGCTGTACAATGGCTGCTGGAAAAGACAAGTGTTTTGTCGTTGACCTACTATCCAGAAAGCGGTTAATCTATTCTTGTCGGTTGTGCAGGAGGCTCCACTTCTGCTTTTCCAAGATGTACAGTTGTAAAATTGAGCATCTATTTTATACTTGAGTGTAAACGTTGGTTTGGGGGCGTGGCCAGCTCCTTTAACTTGCTGAAAAGTTACTTTAAGTTAGTTTTGTCTTATTCCAGGTACACTAAGATGTTTGTACTATAAATTAGACCAAAAATGCTTGGTAAAATTTTCTGTTTTTGCAGTGCATGTAGACAGAAAAACATTTTTACTGTATTTTGATTTAGAATGTGTATATTTTAATGCATGGAAACACCGGAGTTGTGAATAAACTCTTGTTTTGTTCGATGTTTGTCTGCATTGTTGCTGTCAAATACACAAATAAATTCAATTAAATGAGAAGCAACTTGAGTTGCCGGTTGCCGCACGAACTTGATTGAATCCGTCTCTACGTAGACGATCTCGTGTTTTTGTGGACTCTTATTTTACCGTCTTTTCTCTTCGTCCTCTTCTCGTTCCAGTCCACCCGTCGAAGAAGAACCGTCAGACGTGCGTGAGGAAGAGCCTCATCTGCGCTTTCGCCATGGCCTTCATCATCAGCGTCATGCTCATCGCAGCCAATCAGATGCTGAGAAACGGCATGGAGTAGCCGGGCGGCGCCAGCCTGCATGTGCATGCCGGGTGGGTGGAGCCGTGCTGCTGCAGACAAAAAACAGAACCACAAGGCGCAGCGATCCAAACCGTCAACCAGGAAAAAAAACACGTTTTGTTTTTCATTTCCACGCCTCCAGTTGACCCAAACAAACCCGCCATGAAGCCAGCATGAGGAGGCGCCTGGGACTCCTCCCCCTTTACTCCGACAGGGACTTTAAGGGCTGACATCACATCCACTGTCGTCTCTGTTTCCCTGATGCAATAATTCAGACCGAACATTTAGAAACCAGTGCAGGAGTTGAGATCCGCTCCAGACGGGAGGCGGGCCCGGCGCCCAGCAGGAGGCTGATGAACTACGAAGGGACGAGCGCCGCCGAAGCATACCAACATGGCCGCCTGATTCCTGCTGGGCCGCCGTACTTCAGCTCTCTGATTAACTGCTGACTCTGTGGGAAACAGTGAGAGATGTTTCTGAATGAGAGCGGATCGTTTCCCCCTGCTGGACCAGAACCAGACCGCCAACGCTTCAGAGAGCCGATCTGAAACCATCGCTTCACCTGAATTAGATGTTTGTATCTAAACATGTAAATCGTCGATTCAATCCAATCCATTTGGTTTCGACATGTTTTCTTCAAAATAAGTAGCAAATAATCTGGATTTACTTGCATCTTATCACAACTAATTAACCTGGAGGTCTTTGATTTCATCCTTCATGTAATTTAAAATGTCACTAGATAAATTACTTATTTATTTCACCTTTCTGTTTATAGTTTGTTTTGGCTTTTCATTATCTTTTCACCTCAAAAACACAAAATCTTACCAAGTATTTTTGATTTAGTTTCTAGTACAAACATCTTAGTTCACTTAAAATAAGACAAACTCACGTACAAGCAGCTTTTTAGTTGGAGATAGAGATTTATTTTAAATAATTCCTCAATATGGATGAAAATTTACTAGTTTCATTGGCAGAAAACAATTTATGACAAAAACAAAAAATGAAATAATCTGGGATTAAAACCGGAACTTTTTCATCACTATTCAGAAATTTCTATTTCTTCCTAAAATTACTTGTAGGATTGTTTTTGTCTTATTTCAGGTATAATAAGATATTTGCACTCGAAACTAAATCAGAATACTTGGTAAGATTCTGTGTTTTTGCAGAGTTTCTATTTAATCAAAAAGTCTTAAAGTCGTGCCAAAAAGTTGGTACACCCAATGATGCAGGACGAGCCCAGATCACCACCCGGCCCCGCCGTGCTGATATCAGCTGTTTGTCTTGCTTTAGTGAGTGGATTCTGACCAACATCTCTGCTGTTGTCGTCTCACTTCTAGACGGTTTGTGATGCAGCTTTAACTTGTGCTGCCACGTCCGTTTGAACCTCGTTAGCTCTGTCGTTTCTTAACGAGGTTCATTTAACATCCGAGTCTGACATCGATTCCTGGGAAAATTAGCGTAAATGTTTTCCACTTGCGTATTATTTTTCTCTAAATAGAGTTATGACTTTAAATGTCTCTTGTTTACTTCAAAGCAGCAAAACGTCTCCTTTCCTCTGCTTTTGGTAAAAAGCTTGTGAGTCAACAGGGATGCACTTTGTTTTTCTCATGACTGTTTATATTCATTTCAAGCTGTTTTTGCCTGCAGATACTTCATATCGGGTTGTCCAGTCTGTTCTGTTCTTGCAGCATAAAAATATTACAATGATGTTTTAGGGCCGTCAAAGAGAGAAAAAGGGGAGAAATTTCCACCAAAAAATTTTTTTAAACTCAGAAACTTTTGGGAGAAAATTTTAATTTCTGAGTTTGAAAAGTCAAAAATGTGATAGAAAAAATAATTCAGATTAGGCCCAGAAATTATCTAGAAAAATATAAGATTTCTGAGTTTTAAAAGTTGAACATTAGACTTTTCAAGTGTCATTTTTAAAAACTTTTTTATTTATTTATTTTTTACTTTTCCATGTTTTTCTAGGAAATGTTTGACTTTTCGAACTCAGAGACTGCTGAGTTCTTTCTAGAATTAGATTAATCTCAAAATTTCAGATTTTTTCTAGCAAATTTCCAACTTGCCAAACTAAAACAAATACTTTTGATTTCTGGAAAATTCCAGATGACAAATTCTGAGTTTTTTTTGTTTTGTTTTTTTGCAAGGTTTAAACATTTGAAACTCTGACATTTTGTTTTTCTAGATGTCTTTTGAGTTTTTTGGTGGAAAGTTGCCCTTTCTGTCTTCTAACTCGCCGTTCACTGATCCGGCTCTGAACTCCTGCACTGCCTCTCATTTAAACTCTTAAAGGGCCAGCAGCCCCTCACTAACTGCATGTGATCGAGTCTGTCTTGTTTAAATATTGCAACCTTTGTCCGCAGTGTGTGTTTAGATGTTTCTGTCTGTGTGTGTGTGTGTGTGTGTGTGTGTGCATGACTGTCGGTGCTCTCCGCTCTCCGGGGCGTTCAGGGGCCTGAAACATCCGGGTCGCTGACGTCCTTCCGGTTCCCTCTGAACCTCCATCCAAAGCCATAAACTCTGCGGAGACGAACCGGACATCTAAATGTCTGTTCCTGTTTTCACACGGAGACACGAGATGTAATGGGCATTTTTAAACAGAAATCTGATTTAATTTGTTTATTTTTCACTCCGATGGAAGGAGAAGTTGGTTTGTCAGTTTGTGTCATAGTGCCATCTAGCGGCGATGTCTCTCCACAGTAACTTCTGTATTTTTCATGTTTTAAGCTGTCTGGAAAACTGATGCTAAATGTTAACATGTCATGTAAAATGTACAGGCTGAACGCTTCTCTACCAGCAGCGCAGGGAGAGAAGCTCTTATTTAAACTTGATATTTATTGGGATCAATTTCTTGCCTGTGGCAGAAAAATAGATTTTGAACCTATAAGAGGTTTAATTTATCTACCTTTGGGACTCATTGAGCTTCGATGTAGTCTCAAAAACCTACAAACGTGTTTTATAAATATTTTTATTTGGTTTTATTGCATTTGGTTTGAAGAGTCAAATCTGCAGAATGGTTGCATATCTCCATCACTGAGTTACTCTGCAGGAGCATGATGGATAATTCCCACTTCTTAATTCTCACATGTAATTTTGTAAATATTTACCTGGACAGAATATCTAGACAAGCACATACTGTACTTAATGCACGTGCAATATTTACTTAGACTAGACTTCCAGTCGTACTATTTATTAGAGGCATAATAATTATAATCTTGTAAATATGGAAATCTGTATAAACGCAAAACAAATAATTGTTGCAATAAAAACTTTTTTTTAAATGTGTTTTTTTTTTTTGTCTTATTTTTATAGCAGATTTGCTATAAAAACATTCTGAAAACTGATAATCATTTAGTTATAAAACTATAAAAGAAACAAAAGTTTTGAAGGATTACTTCTTGGGAAAATTTTAACATTTTTTAAAAATTACAGTAATTGCTCAGTGTTTTAACTCCACTAAATTAAATTAAATGAATAAAGAATATATATGTATTCCTTCAATGTTTCATTCAGATTTGCAATTTCCACTCTGTCCTCATGGGGGCGACATTCCAGTTTGTAAACTGTTTACCGTCAAGAGAAGAAAAGACTGGAAAAGTATGTTTGTATGAATAATAGCGATTAATAACATGTCAATTGAACTAGAAAGTGTTTTTCAAAACAGGTAAATTTATTAAATTATACAACTAAAAAAATATTCTCGTGTTCAACAGGTTTTGTTTTTTAATTTGCAGTTAATTGAAGGATAAAATGTTTTAAAACCATATGATTAGAACACAGTTAAAAAATGATTTTTATTAATGTATTTCCATTAACTACAAAATAAAAACAAAAAATTAATTATTAAAGTTAAAATATTAAAAATGAGAATTTTAAAAATCTTTTTTTTAAATGGCTCTCTAGATAAAAATGTTCAAATTAATGAATTACACTTTTAAAAAGTTTTTTTTTAATTTTTTTTTTACACTTTCCATATAATAAATTAATACTTTTCTAGATTTCATTGTTGGTTTCTGCAGCATCTTTAGAGCGTAACTTTAACTATTCAGTTTTATTAACAACAAAGTTGAAACAAGTAAATTTTAGTGAAGCAAAAATATATTTTCATCTAAACTGGAGACGTTAAATATTTGCTGTTTCAGCATGTTTGGAAAGTGATCACTCACATTCAGAGTGTTTCTGAAATTTAAACCTTAATGTTATACAGTTTGTTTGTTTCTCCTCCTTCCCTCTTTCGTAATAACAATCTCTGGTCCTTCTTGGTTTATACTAACTAAAATGGCTGCAGGAATCGTTAAATAATTTAAATGTGTCTAAAAATCTATTTCAATTCTGATACAAAGATGTCATTACTTCACTATTAGTTCCCTAATATTTGGTTGATTTGGTAAAAACAAACAAACAAAAACAATAAGACAGTTTGAGAAACAGAAAACATGAATTAATCACAAACGCAGGAGTTTTGTAAATTAACTTGGATTAGCAGGCACAACAGAGAAAGCAGCTAAAGATAAACTCTGAAAAAGTCCAAAAAATTTTAAAAAAGACCAATAATGCTTTAAAAAATCCCTAAACTTCTGTAGGAACAAAACATGAGAAAATAACAGGAGATTCATGACATTCGGATCGCTGCTTATTAACTTGTTGATTTGAATGAATACATGATCATTTATTCATCCATGTATTTAATTTGGGCTGAAATGTCTTCACAGCTCAGTTAAATGTGAAGCAATCTGTTTACCATATTTGACCACCAGGGGGAGCTGTCAGACTCTAAGGTGAGGGAACAGCTGCGTTTAGCAACGTTTTCATTATAGAATAATTTGTTCAAGTCCATTTTGTAAAGGGGTTTATGTTTCTTAAAATATAATTTGATAAATTCACAATAATAAAAAACTTGATGCAATATGAAGTGGATTTAAACGGTTTGTTTTCCTGCCTGATAGTTTTGGGCGTCATATAAAGACACATTGTCTTGTCCTCTTTATTCTACTGATGCTTTTGTTTTCATCTCAGGTTGGAGGTTTAAAATGATTGTCATTATTCTGATCTTTGTATCAAAATTGGCTCCTTTTGGAGGCCGGTTTACACCCGACCCCATTAGCAAACTCCACGTTTGCTTTTGCTTTGGTACCACAGAGGAACATTTTCCTAACATTTCATAGTTATAGAAATTATTTATGGCCACTTTCTTTTCATCCAGATCTCCAAAATTCAAAATATTTTACTTTCTCGCAAAACCAAAAAAATGTTCAATTGAAACTTAAAATTTCTTAGACTTGTCTGGAGTTCAATCAACTTAAAAATTAAATCTAAATAGAAAAATAAATGTATTTTTGCAGGAATTTGAAGGGTCTTAACAGTTTAATGATTGGTAAAAAAACCATTATTTAAAAATGGGAGATTTTTCTTTTCTCTTTTTCAGCTGAATAAAAGTTAAAATTTAGAAAACAAAATATGAGAAATTAATTAATTTTTTTTTTTAGATTTTAACTGAGATGCCACTAAGTTGGTTTCCACCATATATGCATGATATGTACATTTTCCATTTAACTGAAACAGAAAAATTAATTTAAAAAAATATTTATGTTACATTTATGCATGAAACACTCTGGGCTCAGATGATCCAAATGTACCAGCTGTATTAACTTCTGAGTTGATTTTCAGCATAAGATGATTTCTTGTTCCTGTGGCCGGTCAGTCGTTTAAAGTCTGGTCAGCGTTCAGGGACGTGTTAGCATGCATGCGCCGTCCTTGAACGCCACACTCGCCTCTGCAGCTTCAAACAGGGCCTTGTGCTCCTGCAGACGTTCCCCGTTTCATTTACATCTCCAAAATTAACTGATGCTTTGTCCACAGCAGGATGCTGACACCGAGCAGCAGGAGTTTGGTTTTCTCATTCAGGAACATATGGAGACATCAGTTTAATCTGGAACTTTTACATCTCTGGATGTTTCTATCCAGCGTTGTGCCACCTGGCTGCTATGTGAGATTTAGATGTGATTCTTTTGTAACACTGATGGAGCCACAGCTTGTCTAATCCAGGTTTGTGCGGATGACAGAAAGGAGGGAAATTTCTTTGAATTCAGAGGACCGATTTCACAACATTTGGTGATGTATTAAAATAACAAAAACATGTAAATTATTAAAGCAAAAACCGAAAACAGAGAAGCTGTACATATACATATATACATATATGTCCTAGTCAGGATTTACCTTGAAAGCTAATTAAAATTAGACATTTTCTGATGCCACATTAGAAAATGCAGATTTTTCCCAACTGGACATTGACAAGGTTTCTCCAAGGTTACAAACTTTCTCTGAAATTTGGGTTTGGTTACATGATGTGTGGTGTCATCTGCATAACGGTGCATTTCTGCTGTTATCATATTCTCTTCAATGAAAAATGAATTGAGGTTAAAACTGGACCTAGGCTGAAAATTAGAATTACAAAAATGTCTCATATAAATAAAAAAAGACAGACTTAAAAAAACCCTGATGTAAAAATAATACTAATATCAGGTAAAAATGACACAAAATGCAAACAAGGCTCAAAAACATGCTTTACTTGAAGGGTGTCCAAAGTGCGGCCCGGAGGCCATTTGTGACCCTTGGACTGATTTTGTGCGGCCCTCCCACTGCAATTCAAAACTGGCACAAATTTGGCCTTTAAATTGAGATGGAAACTTTTAATTTGTAATAAGGCTAAAAATAGTCACCAACAAAATTTTCTTACGCAGGACAATATAAAAAGCAACAGAAAGTATTTGTGTTTTTGTAACCAAGTTTTAAGAAAAGGTAAAACCAAGTTTAACCAGATACTTTTACTGAAAAGCTGCATAAAAATCAGCTTTTATTCTTCCTTAAACTCGGCTAAGTACAGCAAATGTTTTAAGTGATCCAAGTTTTTATTACTGAAAATAAATGTATCCAATCGAGCCTAAAAAAACTGAAAACTAGATGCCTCAAACATTTCCTAGAAAATGTTTGAGGCATCTAGAATTTTCTTAAAAATTCTAAGTTTTAGACTAATATCAAAAATTTTCTTCAAAAAAGTGTAATTTTCAAATGTTAAATATTTCTGAGATTAATCACAAAATGTCAGTTTTTAGCAGAACTGGGCTCCTTTCTTCTATCTGCAGCTCTAACACACCAACGGTGTTTATGCAATGCTTCCTAAAAAAACAGCCACGCAAAACCCAGGAAACCATGTTGTTTATTGGAAGACAATCTGAGAAACCAAACCAATAACACTGAATTATTTGAATCATTTGACATCACGCTTCTCAGAGTCGGAACAATTTCAGCCTGGAAAGTCGTCGATACGTTTGATTGCAAATCAAACTCCCTGCTGCAGTCTGCAGAAGATGCTTCGTTAGTTTTGGCACTCAGATAAACAAACAAACTCAACTTTCCTGCAATGAGCATGAAGTTTTCACGCTAACCTGTGTGTTGCTACAGGATGCCTCCAGGTAAAATGACTGACAGTTCACTTCTCTCTTTAGCCATTTTTTAAAATTATTTTATTTTTTGACAACTTTTAAAACACTTACTGTGCCTTACTCTTCAAATTATAAATATTTACAGGGTTTAGACTTTTTAAAGGCAAAAAGTAAAAAATATCTTTATGCTTATTTACGAGCGTAATTTTATTTATTTATTTATTTTCTCGTCTTTTTTACACTAAAATCTGGAACAACTAACAGATTTCTGTAACTACATTCTGAACAGATCGTCACTTTTTTAAAAACACCTTACAGGACATGACAAGGAATGGAGTATTGCAGAGATTTAGATAACAAAAATATTTAAATGAGCCTTAAGGAGCTGTGCAAAAGATTTAAATCAATAATTCTCCAGCTTCTCTTCCAGTTTTTCGTTTGAGTTTTTTTTTTATTTTGATATTTCAGATTATGATGGCAGCACATCGCAGAGTCCAGCCTTTGTTTTTATTTGTTTGCTGTTAAAATCCAATAAATTGAGCACTTTTGTTGTTTTATTTTCTGTCATCTAAAGAAAACTCTAAAAATTGTTGTTCACTGCAGTGAAATAAGGGGAAATGTGGCCAGAAATGTGAGGAAAACTTCAGAGAATCTGCAGAACTGCTCATCCAAACCAGTTTAAAACAAAACAGAAACACATGAAGTACGCAGAAACGCACCGAAATGAAGGACGGCTCCAGAGCTTCTGCTCTTCCTGTCAAACCTTTTTGGTTGATTGAATCTCAAGTCATGAACGTCAAAGCACTGTACAGCAGTAACACACACACATGCACACATTTTAGAGTGGCTATCTTTGTGGGGACTTTCCATTGACTTCCATTTATTTCTACAACCTAAACCTTAACCTTACCCTAACCTTCCCCATTATATACCTAACCCTAACCCTAACCAAATCTCAATTCACACCTTAGTCCTAAATATGACCCCTGACCCAAAAACAGTGTTTCCCCTTGTGGGGACCAGGCTTTGGTCCCCACAAGGATCAGTGGGTCCCCACAACGTAGCATGTATCAGGAAATGGTCCCCATAAAGTATTATAAACAAACGCGCGCACACACACACACACACACACACACACAGAGAGGATTTATAACAACACATATAAGTCAAAATAATTCAGACAGAATCAGTCCTCATGCTTAGTTTGTCATTCTGAATGTTCATTTTATAAAAAATAATTCACGATAATCTTCATGGCACCCAAAGTTTTGATAAAACATCTCTGTTGAAGGTTTGCATCAGCGTCTCATTGGCTCGTTCTGACCAGGCTGAGCCAATCGCAGCCCAGGAAACGGGCCGCGCCGGTGGCTATTGCTTCATGGCGTTCTTGATGGTCCACCTCTGACCCGAACAGGGCTGCAGGACCAGCAGGTGGCCAAAGTAAACGTTGGCCGGCACCACCTCCAGACAGCGACCCGTGGCCCGGTTTACGATGGAGTCGTTCTGCAGGATCAGAACAGAGGAGTCAGGATGCGTCTTGGTTGACGTTAAAGGGAACCAATCTAGTAAAATTCACTTTTTGCATGTTTCTATACTTCCGTTGGGATTTCTACTGCTTTTTAAACATTTCCATGTGGTCAGTTATTAGCTTAATTAATTAGTATAAAAAAAGAAGTAGTTCAGTCAGATCCACCTGTAGTTTCAAGCATGAAGCACCCCGAGGGAAGAAAAGCCTCTCCATGACATAATGAGAGATTATTTAATATTATCGTTGTCACTGAATCAAACTGTAGAGGCCATTTTGAATGAAAAAGTCAATTTTTTGTCATTGATTTTTAAAAATTATAATAACTACATATTCAGTTGCAATTAATTTTCATTCAAAAAGCTGAACAGAGAATCCAGATTATTAAAAGAAAATCCAAAATTCAGTTACTGGGGATATTATTATTATTACTTCAAATAGGTACATCCCATGTTAATAAGTCTATGATGCATAATTAGGATTTTAAATTAATATAATCAAAGAGGGAACAACAGCAGGGAGTCTAACAATTCTTCCTGAGCTCCAACTGGTATCCAAGTTGGAGAAAAACAAGTAAAATTAAGCTAAACTCATCTTAATTCAGATTTTCTGCAGGAGAAAATCCCATCACAATGGGTGGAAGAATTAAATAGTTTCCTGAAACTTTGTCATTTTGTTGGCCACAATGCCCAGACTCAAGAACACAGAGGATTTAATGTAAAAACAGAATAACCTCTGACCTTTTAGAAAGGTAGTAAAGTAAATAATAAGAGAACTGGGATGCACTGCAAAAACACAAAATCTAGCCAAGCATTGTCTATCGTCAAGTATAAATATCTCAGTATACCCAAAAAAAGACGAAGTTTTGTTTTGGATGTTTTTATGGATGTTTACGACTATTGAAGTGTCATTCGATAAATAATGACACTTTTAATGCAAAGTTACACTGGAAGTTGTATTAAAAGTTGATTAATTGACTTTTAATTCATTTAATTCAGTTCTATTAAAAATTGCATTAAAATCTATTAAAATTGTCAACTTTGCATGAAAGGTGTCACTATTTACCAAAGGACGCTTCATGGCAACAGCCGTAAACATTCATAAAAGTTCTGCATCTTTATGACAGTGTCACGTCAGTCTCAAGTAAATGTTACCCATTTTTCTCATGTTATAATTTAAGTAACCTGGCAGTGGAATAAGTGCATTTTCAACAATATTAAGAAATTATTTACTTAAAACAAACTCATATTTCTTGCTGAAAAGTTACTTAGTGCATTTGAAATCAGACAAAATTAAGATATTTGCACTGGAAACTAGATCAAAAATACTTGGTAAGATTTGGTGTTTTTGCAGTGTGGGAGACCCAGAACCACCTGAAATAAGATGTACACAGCTTTACATTTTTATTTCCACTTCAGACTCTTCACCTGGGAGAAGCTCCACGTCTTCTGCTTGGCGTTGGTCACCTTGTCACAGTTCAGGAGTTGGGGAAAGCTGCTGATCGGGTCGTCCACCACGCAGCGAGTGTCGTCTCCGGTGCTGCCCAGCGGACCCAGGAACAGCTGACCCCCTTTGGTGTAGCGTCCCAACTGAGCAAAGACAAGAGCAAACTGCCGTAAAGAGGTAAAATTTAACGAAAACTTTATTAGAACTAAAGTCCCGATGGTGAAACCTTTGCAATGTCAAAATGTGAGAAGTTTTGACCAATTCTGACAGGAACTTCCTCTCATCATTCAGGCTAATTTTAGTTGCTTTAAGCAAAATAAGGTGTTGTTGTTCCAGAGGATGATGAGAAACTAAACAAATCTTTGTTTTCCAGTGGCTTGTACTGCGTTTCCTGTTAATTAGTGTTATCGGCTTCAATCTGTTCTGTCCCAACCCACAGAAACGCCCAAAGCTGCTGCAAACAATTAAAGTTCGAAACCTGATGTTGCAAACAACGTAACATCAAAGCATCAAAAGGAGAGAAAGACAAGCTGCTTTAGGTGCTCAGATTGTGTTTACGCCTGGATAACTTTGAATTTCTCCATCTGAAACCCCCAAATAAAGAAACCGAAGTTTTCTCTTAAACTTTCTGCAAAAAGTTTTAAAATACAGTTTTAATAATCCCAACGGATGAATGAAACGTTTACATTAGATTAAAGAACCACCAGTTTTTATTTCAATGAATAATGTAAAAAATATCGATTGATAAATGTTGGGCATTGCTAACTAAAAAGTTACACCAACACCAGGTTTATCACAAGCTAATGCTAAAGCGCTAACTTCAATTTGAACTATATTTACCCTACAATCCTCGAGGATCAATTCAATTTTGACTTTATCGTTTTATAAAACATCATATATTTATTTCTGTTTATATCTTGTTCTCTCTCTGCTTTTTGTTTTGTTCCTGTATTTTCTTGTTTGAAAGAAAAACAGAGGAAATGGAAACAATCTTCGACCACAATAACTGCGTTTTCTGTTTAGCTTTAGATTTCATCTTCATCTGAGAAATTTCACTTCATTAAACAGATCCCTTCATGCATTCAGGACCAAATCCAAATTTTCTGAAAAAAAGAAACTTTTTTTTTTTTTTTTTACTGCTTTAGGCTTATTTAAAAAAACTGAATGAATAAATAAATTGCAAAACAAAATTAGGCTTGACCAAACTCAAACGATCCTTTAAATCTGTTGATCTTTGCACATTTCAGTGCCGCCTTGAGCACCTGTTAGTGGCGGATGCCTGCTCATGAGCTGACACCTGCTGACTCAGCACAAAAAAAGGGAAAGACAAACATTTTCCCTCTGACAGCAAAACTCAACCCAGAGAGACTTTCAGTTGAGCTTGTTAGACAAACACAGGGGTAACACTGGTAAGTAGTAGATTTCTTAAAGCTGACCTGTTATGCTTCCTTTCAAAGGTTAGGATTGGTCTAAACAAAACATCTTCTTTGCATTTTTTGTGCAAAGACTCTTCTATATTTTGATTTTAGTCTGATCAGTTTGGATTATCTTGAGGTGTTTTAGGGCATTTTGTCACTTTAAATCCAAATAAGCTGCTGCAGGCAAGTCAACGCTTACACTCGCATGTGAAAATGGATGCAAACAGATGCACAATTATGCAACCGTATGTCTTTGAAAAGCAGACGTGGAGCCTCCTGCACAACCAAAGACTTGTCTTTTCTAGCAGCCATTCTTAATCTTATTCTGTTTTATACAAGCACAGCTCTGAAAAAAATTGAGATCACTTAAAATGATCAGTTTCTCTGATTTTATTTGTTATAGGTACTTGTTTCAGTAAAATGACCTTTGTTCTTTCATTCTACAAACTACTGACAACATGTCTCTGAAATTCAAAGCAAAAATTTTGTATTTATTTGCAGAAAAGGTCAAAATAATGAAAAGGATGCAGTGCTTTCAGACCTCAAATAATGCAAAGAAAACAAGTTCATATTCATGTAGAAGTTTGATTTTTAAAATTCTTTTTAACTTTGTAACTTGATATGCTCCTTTTATATTAAAAACGCTTTTTATGTATCATTATTCTTATTCTCCTGTTTTAGAAGAAGCTGTCTGTACTGCACTGTAACACATTACATTTATATTGATGGTACCTTGAGGGACTACAGATGAAAACTCGCCTTTACAGCTAACTCTGCCATATTGTGTGTTAACTAAACAACAACATAAACCACCCTGCATGATGCAAACTGCGGTAAAACCAGCTGACCAAATGGGCTGGAACTCAGCTTAGGTTGCTAGGTAACTAGGGGGAAGGGCAGAGTTCCACCAGGGTTGCTAGGTAACGGGTAGTGCCTGCTGATCTCTGATGATACATTCTGAATGTATCGTCATTCTGATACATTGTGAGAACGGCTCCTTTTCCAAAAAACAAAAACTTATTGTTAGATAAACACCAACGTGACTTTTTTAAGCGCTTACATTGTTTTTAGAAGCAGTAGAAACTCAAAATGGAAGTACAAAAATGTGAATTTTGACTAATACTTAAAGAGACACAAACCATGTATTTATTTATTTTTTTTTTTTTTAAAGCACACAGTTTTTTACCTGAGGACCCCAGCCATGGCAGGGGTGGAGGGTGGCTGTGTGGTTTTCCTTCATACCCTGATCCATACACAGGTGGCTCACTTTGGAGTTACGGATCTGAGGGGAAATAAAAATAAAAATAACACGCAAACTATCAGCCAATCACTACAGCTTTCTGAGAAAAAGAAATCTGATTTTTCAGTTTCATAATTAAGCTTTAATTGCACGTTTCTACTTTTCCAATTAGAGGTTTTGTTTTACTTCTGTGGCTTGAGATGTACAACCTTTGACCCCCGTGTCAGTTTGACTGATGACCCAAAAACTGTCCTCAGGTAAGATTCGCAATACTTCAACATAATTTTACTCAAGTAAACGTAAAAAGTTTCTGTTCAAGAAATTACTCGAGGAAGAGTAAAAAGGTATTTGGTAAAAAGTCTAGTCAAGAACTGAGCAACTTATCAAATTATCAATCATTTAATACTTAAAAATTGCATCATCAAATGGGCCAAATACAAATTTAAGTTGAATTTTTGGTATTTCAAGGACCAAAATGACAATAATTCACAACAAACAATAATAAAGTCAGGCAAACTTTTCCAAATCAGTTTCTTTCAATAAAAAACATTAACAAAAACTGCAGGTTTGTGTTAAAACATATTTGATGTTCATTCAGTGGGTAGAAAATTCAGAAATTTTACTCAAGTAAGAGTAGAAATACTTCATAATAAAATTACTCAAACTACAGTGTAGTAAAAATACTCCTAAAAAAGCAGTTTTCATAAAAGTTACTCAAGTAAATGTAACTATTTACCAGCCAACTCACCTCACCGTAGAACACCGTGTTATTGTACCTCCTCATTTCCGGGTAAACGTTGTCCAGGTACCACTGGAAGCTCTTACACTGCAGATTCTTCCTCAGTGCCACCCTCTGAGAAACGTCGCCGTAGTCGATGCCGTGGTTCTGCGAAACACAAACCACTGGTACAATCCTGCCAGCGTAAGGTGAAATACTAACACAACTCCCTCATTCCAGGTGCAGGAGTCACAGTCTGAATTTGTTTTGCCAAACGCTGGGAAAGTTAGTGGCATCGGTTGCGTCAGGGCCGGCCTAAGGCATGTGTGAGTTTAGTGGCTGCTTAGGGCTCCCAAAAGCACCAAGCTAGCGTAACTTATACATTCAAAAATAACACTGAGTAATATGCTATTAGAAAAGGAAAACCAATTTACTTATTGTTTTTATCGTAGTTGCACAAATCGTAGTTAATGTCTTTCTGCTGATGGTTGCTGTAGTTTGATATAAGATATCAAAATTGTTATCTTGTTTACTGTAAATTAATGTTCATCAGCTGGTGTTACTTTCCAATACGGCACACTTAAATACTACTCTGCATTTTAAAATCCATTTTTTTTAGTTTGTTACCCCTGTAAGGTTAACTTCAGTAGCCATAACAACTCTGCTGTGACATTAGCATAAAAGACGCTACTGATAGCAGGTATGTTACAGATATAGAGTAGCTTAGGAATGATGAAGTATCTGGTGTTGACATGTTGGTATGGGGGACCCCCAAGTCAAAATCTGCCTTGGGCCTCAAAAAGGCTTTGGCCGGAACCTGAGTTGGATGTCTCGCTTTGCAGAGCAAAAAACATTACAATTTTGGATATTTTAAGTAGATTTTATCATCAAGATATAGAAATTAGCCTTTTCCTTATTTGGCCATTTTAATAAAGGAATTTTGCTGGTGCAAAGATTTATAAAAAATTATGAAGCTCAAAAATGTCAATGTTACCATGAATTTAGTCATGTTTGTATAGGTAAATTATTTTAAAATTTAATAAATAACAATAGTCTATTTTATAACGTTTAAAGTAGCAATCTGTAACACATTATAGCCATTAACTTGAGTCCCTTTTGCTTGCATTTCTGAACTTTTTTTTTTTACCAGAAACTAGCATGTACTAGCTAGCTAATACATGCTAGCTAGCTAGTAGTAACTCTACTTATTACTTGTTTACAAACTGCTGAATATGTCTTGCATTACTGTACATTGAGATTTTCACATTGATTATTTTCAGACAATTTCAATGATAGTCTATCTCAAACCAAAAGTTAAAGTTATTACCATATTTTTCGGACTATAAGCCTCTACTTTGAACCATGCGTCTTGTAGCCCCGTGCGGCTTTTCAACGCATTTGTTTTTCAACCACCAGGGGGGACTCTTCAGCAGGAAGTGAATCATTGGAAGTCAAAATTGGAAATCAAAGAAGAAAGCACTAATTTTTATGTAGAACAAGCACAAGCTAGCAGCAGGCACGACAGAGAAATGTATTCAAACTCATAGCCCCT
Organism: Poeciliopsis paucimaculata; assembly: GCA_903067055.1. Taxonomy (NCBI): domain Eukaryota; kingdom Metazoa; phylum Chordata; class Actinopteri; order Cyprinodontiformes; family Poeciliidae; genus Poeciliopsis; species Poeciliopsis paucimaculata. Next base: position 6,405 of record CAEGAD010085927.1, on the reverse strand, counting down.
CATCATGGAAACAACACAAAGAAAAAATGGCGCTTTTAAGTTGAAGGCCATCGATCTGACAGTTCAGGTGGAAAATAGAGCCGCTGCACGTAAACTCAGCATGAACAGATCCATGGAGACACAGGCATGCTTTAGAAATCAGTGTATGTAAGCTAATTAGCTAATTAGCTAATTAGTATGATGCTGCTGTGATCGCTGCACTAAATTAACACAGACAGGGGGGTAAGATGTCTGCAGTGTCTTACACCTAATTAATTTTTAAAAACACATTTTTTGTACATATATAAATTTCTGCTGAGGATTAGAGAAAAAATTAAGCACATAAGCAGCTACATTATGTTGTGTTATTAACGCTAATTATTCAGAGCATTTGGAACGAGTAAATAAAATAATAGTACTTTACGTTAAATCAACAAACAATGTATTGATCGGTGCAAATGATTGGAATAAAAAACTAAGAGGAAAAAACAGAACAAAAACATTGAGGATTTGTAAAGTTGAAGCTAAACGTAAATGGAAAATAGACAAAATATTTTATAAATACCATCGGTTTTAACTTTTTTTGTTGCTGGCGTTCATTGGGAGTCTGTCAGATTGATGCTGTTCAAATAGAGCTTTTCCCAAACGTTTTATCCTGATAGTCAAACAATACAATGCTTGTTACCCTGAAGCTAAACTCTGACACTAAGCTCGTTATTTAGGAACATTTAAACACATTTCAAACACTTTTCTTTAAAGTAAAGATCTTATTATTCTAAAATTTCATGCCACTCCATTTTTATTTACACCATCCTCCTCCCACTTCCTGTCGTCTTCTTCTTCTCCCACAGTGGCAACATCCGGTTGCGTATAAACAGCTACATTAGCAATAAATGAAGCTATGATGCTATAAAAACTGTTTTCCAGAATGCAGTAATTTCCATACAAAAAAAACACTTCTTCCTATCGCCAAAACCTTATATCAAAAAACAAGAATTATTTTCAAAATTGCCCTTTCCATTACTCAAATTTATTTTCAAAATGTCATATTGTGAAATTTTCAGCTTAATGTAAACTTTTCCAGTGTCTTCTTCAGAGATTTTCATACTGTTTCTTTCATGTGGGGCTTGTTGCAGCGCCCCCACAGGTGAGGAGGGGAACGGTTTCTCAAAAGGTTTGATTGGTTCAGTGTGAAAGAGACGCAGCAAATGTTGCAATTTTGATACCCAATCAAACCGGGTCTGCCGGACTGTCAGGTGTGAAAACACCGAGATAGTTTGTATCTCAGATTTAAGGAGCTCCGTACAACTGAAAGTGTAAACAAGCTAAACGTCATAGTTCCTCACCTCCATGGGGATGTTCCAGGCCAGGTACACATTGGATTTGTATTCGTCCATCCAGACCTCTGCCACGCGCAGAGCGTTGCGCCGGGTGTGGAAGGCGATGTTGCTGTGGTAAGGTTTCTTCATTCGAGCAATGTGAGCCACTCTGGAGCAAGGCAGCACCTCCATGCTGCCGCCGCAGAGCCAAACCTGCAGGCAAAACGTCCCACAAGTGTCTAAACATGGGCTGGTAAAAATAATTAGAAAAAAAATTTGAATTTATATTTTATCCTCTGATGCTAACAATTCACTAAATTTGCTTTTCCGCTGCAGAATTGAATAAAATTCAGTTTAAAATAATCCAATACGACGGACTTTTAAATCAAAGTGTGCAGAAGCAAACTCCCAAAGCTTCCTGCTTCCTGTGACCTATTTATCTTTCTGGGCCTGCTGTCGGCGGCACACACAGGACCGCTCCTCCTGGAGACTTAATGGGGCCTCATTTATCAGTGATGCCACGCTACGGCGGCCACTGCTCCATTTAAACCTGCGGGCACAAAGAGTGCTCAAGAACAAAAGGAAAGTGGGTGACACACAAACCCTGATGCCCAGCTCAATGTTCTCCCCTCCGTAGACGTCCATGCCCGAGTCCAGCAGGCCGAGTTCCCCAAAGTAGTCCCGGTTGGCCACGAAGGAGCAGCCAATCATGGCAGGAGTCCTGCAGCAGAGCAAATCCCCAGAAGAATACCAGCGATAAAGACACTTCGGAAAACCTGTTGAGTTAAGCTTTTGCGATTATCACTGCAAAAACACAAAATCTTACCGAGTATTTTTGGTTTGGCTTTAGTGCAAACATTTCACTTCACAGAAAATTAACTTACAGGTGACTTTTCATCAAGATACAGCAGCTTGTTTTAAGCCAATAATTCCTTAATATTGATGAAAAGGTTCTGGTTCCACTGGTAGAATGTTCCACTGCACTGTTACCCAGCAACCCCTGCCAAGCCCAGCCCGTTGCCTAGCAACCCCGCTCTAGTTCCAGTGTTACAAGTTAAATAATATTCCAGTGGAACTAAAACTTTTTCATCAGTATTAAAGCTGCAGATTGTAGCAGAAAGTGTGTGAAAAAGACGTCACTGCGAAAACACAAAATCTTACTTTTAGGTTTAGCTTCTGGTGAAAATGTCTCAGTTCACTTGAAATAAGACAAAACTATCTTACGAGTAACTTTTTAGCAAGAAACAGGAGCTTGTTTTGAGTCAGTAATTCCTTAATTTTGATGCAAAAGTTCTAGTTCCACCAGAAGATTGTTTCACTCATGGGAAAAATGTTATAAGTGTGAAACTAGAATGTTTTCGTCAATATTAAGAAATTAGTGACTCAATGCAAGCTCCTGGATCATTTAATATTTTTTTCTAGTTTTTGGGTGCCCGCCCCTTTCTAATGCCGCCCTGGAGAACCGCCCATAAGAAGAACTGCCACAACGTGGACGTGTATTTAAAAGCTTTTTTTTTTTTTACAGTATTTAGTGTTTCTTGCCTGATGGGTGCGGACATGTCCCCCTCGTCCCACCACTGCTTGGGCGGGTTGATGTACATGCACCACAGTTCCCAGTTGTAGCCGTGGCCCGAGTTCTCGTAGCGCTCCACCTCGAAGGTGTCGTGCTTGATGTTGTCGATGGACGGCAAGATGATCCTCTTGCGGTCCTCTTTTATTCTGGCCAGCACCGGCTCGGCCCTGACCGCAACGCAAACACGTTGCTCAAAAATAAAAATAAAAAACACACACACAACAGCAGCGCAACGTTTCTGAACTTCTCACAAATTTTAATCAGGGAGTTTTACGCTTTGTCTTAATGAATCCACTCTAATTATCTTAGCTTCTGCTTTAGGACGCCAATCCTCTGAGTGCTAATTAAATTTATCCCGTCTTAGACGCCATGAGAATCTGATAAGAACGGCTGAATTAAATCCTCTGATGCAGCTGGAGGCTCCGTTTGCTCCTGACAATATAGCTGCAAATTTATTGATCCGGGAAGCTTTAATCAGTGACCAACAATAGCAATGACCCTAATGCGACAAACGGTGGGCAGATGGAAATATACACCTGAAGGCTGGAAAGCTTTTCATTGTTTCATTTCCTCCAAAATGTTTATGTAAAAAATATTAGAACAAGGGAGAAATAGAGAAAAACAGACGAGATGATTATCTGCACCAGAAATAAAACAAAATAATGTGAAAGTACGGTTACTTTGACATGACTTTACCTAAATACAAGTAAACATGTTTATTTAAACAATGTAAACAAGCTCAATAGTTTCCATTTGCATGATTTATAGATTTCTACCAAAAACTGGATGATAAAAAAATCTTCAGTCTGATGTTTTGGTTGAGATTGTTTAGTTAACAACTTAATACTTCATAATAACTGATTTTAATTGTTGTTCCTGTTGTTTTGTTTATTTATTTGGGTATTTAAAATGTCTTTCAGTTAAAGTGTTAAATGTTTGTTCGAATTTAAAGGTTATTTATATTATTGAAAATGGCCTCAAAACAACATCATTAACTTTTTTTATTGATTTTGTCATTTCTACTGTTTTCTCAGCCAATCCGTGTTTGTGTTGCTATAGTAACACATCCTAAGGCGAATCAGATTTCTACGATGTTTTAATGGGAGCTTACTGTTTTTTTTTTGCTCCCTGAATCTCTGCACAGGCTAAACTTTGCTTGTCTATAGAAGAAATTTAAAATATCACTGCAGAAAAGACAAATACGCACCACGACGGCGTGAACTCCACATGGGCGTCAAAGAACCCGGTAACTTCGGCCGTCGCCACCTTCCAGCCCTCGATTCTGGCCCGGATCAGTCCTTCTCTCTTCTGGTTCCTGACGATCTTGACCAGCCCAGGGTAGCGCTTGTTCACGTAATCCTCCAGCGGCCCCTTCAGCTGCTCTGCAGACCAAAGACAAGCAGAAAACTCTCACACCTCGCTGATCCCAGCAGGAGAATAAATCCACTCTGCAATAGATCAAACCGTTCAAACATTATTTATCTGCAGCAAATAATCCAACTGTATTCAAACATTTCAGAAGTTTTCGTAGCTTTCCTTACAGGGGCTGATAATAAACACCTTAAAGTCACTCTTCAAAACGGGAATAACAAGAGAACCTTCAGGAAATACAGATGTTTGTTGATTTTGATCATACAACAGGGAAAGACTATGAGAAATTAGCGCCTTGGTTTAGCCTATTCATCACTACACTGCAAAAAACACAAAACCTTACCAAGTATTTCTGGTCTAGTTTCCAGTGCAAATATCTTAAAATAAGACAAACTAACTTACAAGCAACTTTTTAGCAATATGTACCGTATTTTCCGGACTATAAGTCGCAGTTTTTTTCATAGTTTGGCCGGGGGTGCAACTTATACTCCGGAGCGACTTATGTGTGAAATTATTACCACATTATTATATCATATCACATGTTATTTTCACAGTAAACCCCCAGAGGGCGCTCTAGGCCTGTGTTGATAATGTGTGCGGTAGAAGCTACGTCCGGAGTTAGCCGAGTTGTTTACAAGCGACACCGAAGGTGAAGATTTAGTGATTTGGAGCGACACGGATGGTTTGGTAAACTTGTTAGCATGTTATTTATGCTATAGTTATCTGAANTACCAGGCACGTTCTCAGTTCGTTGTCATGTAACGTTAGCATACCGTACAATTATTCAGCCTGTTGTTGCCTCTATTGTATTTTTATTGCCTTTCAAGATGACATGTCTGTTCTTGGTGTTGGATTTTATCAAATAGATTTCCCCCAAAAATGCGACTTATAGTCCGGAAAATACGGTAGTAGTTTGTTTAAACTCAGTAATTCCTTAATATTGATGAAAAAGTGCTAGTTGCAATGGCAAAATATTTAACTTATAAAACGTATTGACTGTTTAGAAAATATTTAGTCCTCAAATTGAAGGTTGGCCCTGTCAGCACATTTTAGTGTTGCTGCTTTCAACATTTATTCCTTTTAAACCTTTTTGACATCTTTACAAATGATTGCAGGCGCAGCTGCTGTGAATAAACGTTACCATGTCTGACCTCGTCACATTTTCATAGAAAATGCGTCGGGAAAGCGCCTGCAGAATAATTTACTCTGAACATTGAGACTTTCAGTTCAGACAGATTAATGGAAAACAAAGCATGAAGGACACAGACTTAGGAAATTAAGCCGATCCCAGCAGAGGAATCCGACATGCACACTGTAACTTGATTACAGTTAAACAGCAAAGCTCTATGTTGCACTTCGCCCTGCTGAAACACTGAATTAGTTTACATTCACACTGCAGCCTGAAGTTCACCAGAAGTTGTTTTTCTTTTTTTCTTAATGCGACCCAGATCTGATCTTTTCATGTCAGTCTGAACCACCAAATCCGATACGTATTTGATCCTTTTCAATGTTTTCATTCATCTGACCTGAACGCCATCATACTCAACAAACGTCACTATTCTGCGTCCTGTGGAATAAAAAAGAGGAAACCGTTATATCCAGATTACGTTTTGGTCATAAAGGGCTAACATGGGAAAACATCCAACAGGAAATTGTGATTTTTGTTTTCAAGAAGAGACAGTAAAACATGTTTTGTTCTAAATATTCTGTTGAGAGAAGGGAATTAGTATGTAGATTACAGGAAAATAAATTACCATTAAATATACAAGATATTTTGAACAAAAATTTTACTTCTGAATATTTTTGTTCTTTAATGAATTACCTTAAGAAAACAAAATTGATAGAAAGGATATAAGTTTTAGGTACCGTATTTTCCGGACTATAAGTCGCAGTTTTTTTCATAGTTTGGCCGGGGTGCGACTTATACTCCGGAGCGACTTATGTGTGAAATTATTAACACATTATTATATTATATCACATGTTATTTTCACACTAAACCGCCAGAGGGCGCTCTAGGCCTGTGTTGATAATGTGTGCGGTAGAAGCTACGTCCGGAGTTAGCCGAGTTGTTTACAAGCGACACAGAAGATGAAGATTTAGTGATTTGGAGCGACACGGATGGTTTGGTAAACTTGTTAGCATGTTATTTATGCTATAGTTATC